>JAODUH010018822.1:0-26092 GCA_027564835.1 Typhlichthys subterraneus | reverse complement strand
ACCCCAGCTCTGAGCCTGACTCCACCTTTAAAGTGTACCTGCTCCCCAGCTCTGAGCCTGACTCCACCTTTAAAGTGAACCTGCTCCCCAGCTCTGAGCCTGACTCCACCCACTACAACGTTGAAAAATGCGTCAAGGAGCTAAGTGAGGGGAGGGGCTGAGAGGGGGACCCCCATAAACATTAACATTTGAATTTGATGACGTATGAGCGTACTAAGTGTGCCATTGAAAACCAGCCAGGTCCTGGGGTGATTTTTAACGGGTGTGACATGTAGTTCTGTTTTTAGTCCATAAAATGCAGAATTTTTATAAAAACTGTAATTTTGTCAATATTAACATCCTATTACATAGTTTACAGCTCAAAAAACACATTTCAGGGTGCAATTACACTACAAAATTATTAAAACGTACATTTGTGTGTCTGTGTGTGTACTTCTCGTCACGCTGTGCTGTGGTAATGTCTGGCCACGTGGGGGATTGGTCTTCCAATTGACACGTGGCATTTTAAATGCTTGTGTTGAGTGCACTGAGCATCATCCACCTGTAAACCATGTGTGTTCTGTCCCCTTCAGGAGAAGCTGACAACCTACATCTGTAAGCAGTTGGAGTGCAGGCACAGTGTGCCAGAGAGACGAAGGACAGCCGTTCTGGATAGCTACCCTAGACTTGCAGACTGGCTCCACACAATGAACCTCAAGCCACAGTTCATAGAGGTTAGTGGTTGTTTGTTGTCGTGTGAGCCGGGGTATCGCTACGGCAGCCCTGCAGTGCAAATCACCATGACAAATAGGAAAACACCGCATTCGCACAATGGCATTACATTTATTAATTTTGTGCATTATTTGCAAAGGCAGGTGATGACGTGAGTAAATCGCATTCAGAATAGATAGAATGGTATTTAATTTAACACCAGCAGCACCAAGCTGTTGCTAGCAATACAGGGACAAAATGCATGTGAGAAAATGAAAGCGGAGATATACTGTAGCTAATTATATCTTAACGGCCCATATTATATGTTTTGCAAGTGTTGATTTCAACACCATTCTGCTGCATTGAAAAGAGCACCCATCAAAGGCCCTATACAATTTAATAATAGTGCATTTCCGTCTGTGTGGAAAAAATAGATGCATCTGGCGCAGAAGGTACTTTATTGCATTTTTTATTTTTACCTTATAAAAGTATGTGTGTTTGTGGCCGACATGATGTGTGTGTACTATTTTTATTTATTTTATTTTTATTTATTAGATGTATTATTCTTAATTAGGACAGCTCTCTCAGGAAATGCATTTTTATTATGTTGTACTTTACAATGACAATGCATCTAATTTTAGTATTAATATAATAATATTTAATAATAATATTTAAATATTTAAAAATAAGTCTGTGGCTTGCTAGGGTTATGGCCAGCACCATTTACTAAATACAATTTAGTGTGGAAAATGGGATAAAATCTCTTTAGCAACGAAGCCCTAAACAATAATGTTCTGTGTGTGGACCTGTGCTATTCAGCTGTTAGCAAGCCTAGCTCAGGACCTGTGCTATTCAGCTGTTAGCAAGCCTAGCTCAGAACCTGTGCTATTCAGCTGTTAGCAAGCCTAGCTCAGGACCTGTGCTATTCAGCGGTTAGCAAGCCTAGCTCAGGACCTGTGCTATTCAGCGGTTAGCAAGCTTAGCTCAGAACCTGTGCTATTCAGCGGTTAGCAGGCCAAGGTCCCTTGTGTGATGAGCACTCACACAAACTGCCCAACAAGCTGCAGAATGTGTTGAGTCAGCATTCTCTGTGTCTCTGTTCCTGCCAACTTGCTATTTATACATTCCCATTCCAGCCTCTGTGCATACAACAGTAAGCCCAAACCCCACACACACGCGCGCGCTTGCAGAAGCTCATGTGCACTCAGACTCGACGGGGCTTCGTGAGACGAGATATGAGCTATATATACGAGCTATTCTGTGGTATCACGCTAAACTATTGAAGTGAACGATCGACAGGTGGACTTCTGGGAAAAGCACCTGGGGAAACGTGGGGTGCGTTGACGGGACAGTAGAGGTCACAGTGAATGTGCTGTGGAGAACGTTGTGAAGACCTGCGTGTGATATGTTGTTTGGATCATTAAGGTTTTTTGTGGGAGAGGTCTTTCTACTGGATGTGTGTCTTTATTCTATTTGAAAAACATCTGGAACAGGTAGGCCTTTATTGCAAGTTCTAGCATTCTGTTTATAGGCAGGCACTTTCTGCATGTCACACATATCCAGGATGGCTGTGTACGATTCAATAGGAGCATATGTGCAACAATACACATGTTGGAACAAATCTTTTTCCCAGTTTCACAGGATTTTAAATTAATTCAGTATTGAAATAATATTGAAACATTTCTGACTTTTTATTATTCATGTGTTTTTTTTGTTTTTACAACACACAAATTCTGCTAAGGTATTATGCATATACTGCAAATAGTTAAGTAAAAACAGGAGGTTTTGAAATGCTTATGACATTTTGTAATGATACTTGCTTATATACACTTTAAACGTGTAATAGAGCTAGGTGAAGAGATACAAACCGTTGCAGCAACGCCGACTGGCTAAATGCTGTCCAATAGTTTCAGACTGAACCAAATCTGTGCCCAGACGAGACCGTTCCCAATGAAGCGTGTTCACACTCTATCCACACAGTGAATGTTGAGTTGGGCTCACATAATAGTATACACACAGAGTATGCAAGTCAGCTCATGCCTTTTCAAAAACCTAGATGAATGTGTTGTCAATTGTCTTCATATCTTTTACCTTTTCTATTAGGCTTTTATTCCATAGCCACATTCACCGTAAACCGGAAGTTGAAAACGGGAAGTAACCTGCTGTATCTAATGCTAGCAAACTGTTGACATGTTTATTAGCGGACTGTATTTTTGCTGCTTTTGAATGGATGATTTGACAAGGCTTTTAAGGTTTCACATGTTGCCCATTGTATTCCATTATAACCTCACTAGTATAATTTTTAATACTAAAGCAAAGTGAGCTTGTGCTATACCAGTCAATTATTTAAAACAACATTTTAGTAAGGTCTGTGTTGAGGGGGGTAAAATTAACATGTTTTACATGTATGAAGAGACATTTATGTGAATCTCTGCTACAGTCCCAGGTCAGATTACATTGTAAGCCTGTCTTAAGGAAGCCCAGCTCTGACCAGTCCAGGAAATCTGTACTGTTGTTAGGAGGGGAAAAGCTATGTGTACAGAGGAAGTGGAGGATTTCTGGTGAGTACAGATGTAGCCGCTATCACTGTCTTAAGGAAATGTAGTGATGGAAACCGACATGCTTTTGTGCTTATCAAAGACGTTCCGAATAACTTACAAATGGCATAATACACGCTTACGTATGCTCTACTGCAGTTTTCCCTTGGAGCACCCCCCCATTCCCCTGTTAAAGTAAAGATGCCCTCCCCTCCAACATATCTGTGCAGCTTTTTAGCCTTGGCCATTAATAGCGAACATTCAAATGACGCCTCCGTGGCTCTTTATAAACCACTGCCTATGCTTTCGAATACTTTTCTGATGTCGTGGATTTATTTGAAGAAGAATTAGCCTGCTGCTTAAATGTTTCTCTGCCGGCTATTGTTTTTAGATTGGCCTTGGCATTGCATATGATTATTATTAACATTTTAAAATGTATACATTTTACTATTAAATTATAGTCAAACATTTGAATGCATCTTTGACCTCAAAGCAAATGAGATCAAGCGCTGTACTGTAGAACAGAAAACAAACTTCTACAGTATGGTTGTATCTCCAGCGTGGCTGAAGTCAGTGTTAATATAACATCATTGTTTTGGTTTGGAACTCAGTCTCCCCTTCCTCGTACACCTGAGGCTGAATGCCTGGAATTCCTCCATGCCTGTATGGCTGACAACCCTAGTAATGTTATAATAATGTAATGCTAGTGTGATTATTATTTAGACCGCTTCAGTGCTCCTATTAGAGTCCACAGGAGACAGAGTCCACAGAGTCAAGTAGCGGTACACATTGATTTTGGTACACTGGTGCGCAATGGGGACTATTTGTACAGGTTAACTAAAGTAATAACTCAGAGATAAAGGTGTAGTATAATAAACATATCTAAGTACTACGCATAATCAGATCAAATTAAGCAAATTAATTATGAATCTTGAAGAGTTCCTCCATACCATTCACCTCTGGCTCTCGTATGCTCAACGCACACTGTTCCCCCGTGTCAGGGGTCTGCAACCTTTACTATCAAGAGAGCCATTTGTGCCTAAAATACTAAATGGGAATTCATTAATATGTATTAATGTTTGCAGGACGGATTTAGATCTGGCGAGACAGTGAAATGTTAGGGTGGCTTTTTTTTTTTTAAGTAAAGCACTTGGATGCCAATTTCTTGTGACTTGAAAACATAACATAATAAATAATGGCCTATACTACTGTGCACTCATGGTTTTAAATGGACTATATCCATTTGGATACCGGTGAAATCATAAGACACAGGCTAAATGGGGGGGGGGGGGTACATAACTTGGATTAAGTTCTATATGATGTCTGTAAAAGCCACAGGGAGCCTCTATAGAGGGGCTCAAGAGCCGCAGGTTCCAGACCCCTGCCCCTGCAAGCTTTGCCCCAACGTTTTACAGTACAAAATACAAACACAACAGCGCTGGGGATGTAAGTGTGTGTTCAGTGCTGTAACACCATCAAGCAGCATGTGCCTTCACATTTCATTTGGAATTGGTGAATTATTAGCTACTTTACCTCCTAACATGAGCGTCTCCTAAGTTGAATGCTACCGATGGCTGATGTATACTGTTGTGTGGAAGACTTGCCTCAAGACGCAGGCAAGAGGGGGAGGAGGAGGTGGGGGAGGAGGAATCACTGGGATCGTCCAACCAGGAAGCATTTTCTCCCTCTGTGTGAGTGTGTTCCAGTAGTCCTGGTACTCTCCAGATTTCACCACACTTCCCGGGTTATGAGACATTGGTGTACACCCTTTCAACAATGGTACGTACAAGCCGTTGCTCTTTATTTTTGTGCTCTAACTAATTTGTTGGGCACACTAAAGGAGAAAAACCTGGTTTAGGATAGTTGTTTTTTACTGGCTAATTTCTCCTTATCACTTGTTTCCTTGTAACATTGTTTCCTGTTTGGCAAATACAGCATTTGGCAGATTGTGCAGTCTGCGTTGGCACAGATGAATGGCAAATTACAGATGGCAAGTCTTGAGAGTGATAAAACCTTTTTGTTTGTTGGTTTACACCCGTGTTCAGCTGATTAAAAAATAAAAATAAAAGTGCAGATCTTTAATTTTGGTTTGGTAGAAATATTTTTACAAGACATTTGACATCTTTGTGTTTATATTGTTGGTTTTCGTGTTTACCAAGAGGTCTCATGTTGACCTAGCGTGTGAGTTAGGAGGGGGGTGCACGTGAGCGAGGTCTGTCATTTGTGTGGTTCACATGGGAAGGTGGTGTGTTCCAAAGTAAATCCTAATTGTTCTCAGTCACCCTTTGTGTCTTAAGGACATTTTTACTCCTGTTCCGTTGCCTATTTTCCTCAGTCTTATATTTTGCTCCTGTTTCTAACCGGCAGATTGGTTGTTTAGCTGACGTCACCTCTTACTCTGGCCAGCCTGAGCGTGCTCAGACACCACCCATGTGTTGGTATGTGTCAGCTTCTAATGACCGCAAGCTCTTGGCGTGTCTCGTTGGCGTTACTCCCTTCACTTGGAGCTTCGTAACCGAAGTACAGGAACATCGTTTTATGTGATGGGAAGTGTCTGCAGACAACACTTAAATGCGTACATGATATTTAGTACTCATTTTGATATTAATGTTTTTGTCTGAAATTGCCTTCAAATCTCATTTGAGGCACAACTTCTTTTTATTTAATTTTTTAAACAAAAGCAACGCAACTGTTGTTTTTACGCACATCTGAGGCTTGTGACTGAACAAATCAATGTCAATGCATGTTTATAATTACCCATGTTTTATGTATTATACTTCCCTTGTGACACACACATGACAGGAGGGTGCTTTGTGTAAATGTGATCCAATGAATTCCTCAGCCAATATCACGTGTGATTTATATAGATCTCAATGTACTGCAGGCTCTGTGGCATGACTAAATGTGTCCATTTTCAGTATGTATATCATTCAGTATGTCTACTAGTCACGTCATCTGGCCACAGAGATGAGAACCTCTTTCCTTAAAGGTATGGTCAGTCATTCTTGCTATCTTCAAGCTCAAATCAAAACGGTATCGGTCCACGGTCCTCCGCGGGCGGTGCCTCACAAGTTGAAATGCATTGTGAAGCAAAGCATAGTGCTACGGCTTTGTTGATACGAGCGGTGCTCGCCACTTTGTTTATGGTCCAATTTACGAAGCCAGGGCTGTGTAGAAGTATCATATTATTTACTCAACACGCACAGAGAATGGTAAGCTAACGAAATGCAAAGAGATATTTGTTGAATTTGACAAGGTGTATTAGCTTACATCTAGCTTGCAATAGCAGACTATACCTTTAAGCTAGTGAATGTGTTTCTAAGCAGGCTGTCACCATCCTCAGACAAGGGCATGGCGTAATGTTCATGTATCTGTGTTACTGCAAGCACGTTTGTTTGGCTAGGTTGTAATGCTTGTGATTAAAAATATAATGTTTTATTTAAAGGTACAGCAGGCAATTATGGAGAATTGAGCAGGAATAAGAAACGATTTGAGAGTACCACTGGCACATCAGATATGATCAGAATTGATAATTTAAAGTGTTCCCTCCCTGTTCTTACCAATAACATTCACTTACACATCTTTGTAGACAGTTGTTGAAGAACTCTTATTGTTGGCAGACATGATTGTGATTAGTTGATACAATTCAGTCAGTTTCATGTGGGGTGCTGATGTCAAACGACGTGTTTTAGCAAGCCTTTCAGTATTTACTCCCTTTGGGACAAGAAGAGGAGCTCATTAGAAATGAACTGCCCCTGTCTTCCTACAGGTTAGTTACAGTTACTTTGGCCTTAATTTGCCATTTGGCTAACACAGCAAAGAGCAACTTTTTCAAAGTTTTTGGCATGTAGCCTACAAACACCTTGGTGCCATTTTTAGATGTATTTTCGTCCCAACTTGACATTGTATATGTACGAACAGGGCAAAACACGTGGCTAAAACTGCATTCTGCCTGCGTCAGGAATGCAGAATCACAAGTTGCGCTTGCTTATTCATTCAAAACAATCGAGGAGCGCAGAAGAGAGTGATTACCATAGACTGTATATTTAACCCTCCATGAGATACGTATATGTTTTTTTACTTATGAGTTATATAACAAGTCACCCCCCGTAGAGTTGTCATGAATGGGAAGACTAGCTATAGAGACCAAAACCGATTATTTTTTTAATTAATTTTTTTTAACCAGGTGCTAAACATGTTTATTTTTGCTATTAAGTTGAACGTTTTATCACTGGAGTTTATGGGTATTAACCCAGGTGGCCTTTCGAGGAACTGCAGATTTGGGCACTATGGCGTTGTATTCATTTCATAGCACCAGAGGTTCCAGCTTGGTGATTAGGCCTACCTATTCCGTTATGAGAACAGTGGTAGAAAGTGAACATTTTCCTCCTCTGAAAAAAGCAGGTGAAATCCAGTTTGGGGGTTTGCTTGCATAAGAAAAACATTGGCAGGTCATCTGAGCAAAACGAAGACACAGGCTAAGGAGACGCTCTGGGAGGATTTATACTCTCTTGTGCCCTACGGGTGGGGTAGAATCACGCCCCTGTTATCTTTAGGTTTTGATGATGCATCATAGACAAGTAGGCTATATCTATTTCATATTTCTCTTTCTGAGTCAGCAGTTTCATAATTCCATTGCTTTCAGGCACTGCATGTTGCAGTTAGAGGGCGTTTCCAAGTGCATGGTTCGTTTGGTACATCCAATATTAAAGGTATAGTCAGCTATTGCATGCTAATTGTAAGCTAATACACTTTTTGTCAAATTCACCAATTATCTCCTCGCATTTTGATATCTTACCGCTCTCTGTGTGTGTTGAAAATGGCAGTTACAGATTGTTGCGATAAACTGGAGTTAACAAGATCAGGATGCTGCCGATGGAGCTACAGTCCGATGAATTAAATGAACTAAGCACCTGCTTTGGGCATCTGTGGCCACCATAGGGCTGTCAAGAGCACTTTAAAGGTTAAAATGTATATGTACAGTATACAATACATTATGTCAGTTGTATTCATACAAAGAACAATTGCAATATTATGCATGTTAAGAATGGCTAAAGCCTACCACTAGTTTAATCAGTCGGTGTCACGTCCACATTGGAAATAATTAATGTAGCATAAGAAATAAAGGTAATTTCGACTTAGGGTACAGGCTTGGGCAAGTGCCACCATTTTCTGGTAAGGCTATTTCTGTTTTTGGAGCGTAGTGGAGCACATTTGGTACATCAGGGAAAATATGACATTTTCAAAATCTGCTTTTCTTATGATCCCTGGTATCGAACATAACCTAACCAGAAGCAGGTATGCATCCTGCATAAATTGCAGTTTACCCTGGTACAACGTTATCCGTCAAGTTAGCTAGCTTAAATCCTGCTTTGTGACATTAAACCCTGCTGAAACGGCTATTGGGATAATATAGTCAGTCAGGTTAAGATGAACATAATGCATTGTATCTACTATAACGGGTCACTATAACACAAATTTTGTCTGAGTGTAATACATTACAAATATTGTCAGTCTGAAAACCTATATTTGGTCACACTGAGAAATGTTAGACAATAAGACATAATTTTTATATAATATGAATATTGGTGATTTTGAGCTAAGCAAAATGTAAATTATCTGGAAAAACGCAACCAAACAAAACTCTAGGTAAATGCTTGTATTGGAAGTTGCATGAGTCATGGCAAAAGTAAGCTAAACCTTTTTGTTAAATACTTGTGCTTTATAATAGCTGCACTATCGTCTACACACCGCCTTTGCAATGCACAACATTGCGGAAGAAAACAGTAGCTTCCAGTTGCATGACTGGAAGTCATCTTGTTATTGGACAAACAAAACAATTAGCAACCAGCGGGTTTGACCTTCTCACAAGCAAACATTGTGTGGCCTAGCTGTGCTATGCCCATGATTGAAAGAATGCCTATTTGGGGCGAATTCAACATTGTTTGTCAAATACTTCTGCAAACAACCGTGGTGTTTACTTGTCCTCCGAAGTAAAAAAGTATACATTAGTTGAGGCTGCTTCCGTCAAGACATGTATTTATCAACAGCCTTGAATAAGTGGGCAAATCCTGCATAAGAGTAACATAATAGTTTCAGTTTCAAGTCAACCATGCGATTGAAAGTACAATAAGGTGGATGATGCTTGGATGGCGGCGGTGGGAATCGTGGGAAGGACCACTGTGTTGCTTTTAGATTGGTTAGAATAAATTAATCAACCGAGCCATGATGAGCTCATTAATGTATCATGAATATCTTGCCCAAACTAATGCATCCTCTCCTCCATTCCTTATGTCCATACCTACTGAGGTTTATGATGGGTGCACTCACATACACTGTCATTATTCAAGTGCACTCACTATTCTGTAAATCATTAATAAAATACCCTTGTGTCTTACGAGTTCTTGCCTTGCTTGAAACGTGCACACCCGTGCACACACATGCTTAAATAGCTAGACTGCCTAGTGGACTGGTACACTTCGCTGGTGATGCAGTACTTTTCATGATGCAGGATTACAAAAGGCTGAACAATATGGTGACTGCAGCTGCTTAATCATGCTAAACCAACAGCTGCGTCTTGTAACAACAATATGCTATCATAAAAGCAGACTCCTTCTCTGCATTGGATGTAGGTTACGTGTTAATATAATATAATATTCATTGTGTTACTCTATTTATTTCACAGTATTTCGCAGTCAGGCCAGCTGTATCTGGCCTCAAGCTTCAGGTTGAGGACTTGCAGTGTGGCTGGAGGTCATAGCAACAGCAACACTGGCAGCAAACACTGAGCAAAGTCTACAGCAGAACATGCGTCAGATGAGCATAGGTCAATGACAAATGACAGTAGCATACAGTATAGTACCAAAGTCACTTCACCACACTGGTGCAATCTGATCGACACAAGATTACACAATAATTGGGAATTTAATTTGCATTTAAGCAGGTAAACATTGATTTATATTTAAACCTCTTTTTATAAGAGCGACCTGGTCAAGATACGAGCATGATGGGAACATGGGCCGACAAACTAAATGAGACTGATGAACCGATGATACTTTGAAATCATTTTGTTTGGTTATCCCTATTGTGTTTGAATTTGAATCCAATGCATACAGTGTGTTTAAAAAAAAAACACACGTTAAAATAACTGTGACATTACAGGGACACATCTTTCCTCAGCCATGCCTTCTATAAATAATAATGCGTAAAACCGTCCCAGTTTGTGGTTGTGCATGTTTGCATAATGGAAAGTACTCGGTGTCTCTATCATAACATTTGAACTATTATCAGAAATCAAGCCACGATGCTAAATTTCACATAAGGTTTTGAAATGGGAACCTAGTCTGTTTGCCTTCCATTTACCCTCTGCTCTCGTACAATCCTCGTACAGTCCTCTGAAATGCATCTGCCCCAACATTCCTACAGTATGCATTCACAAAGGAGTTTAGAGTGTACTAACCTCATCAAATGTGCAGCGCAGCTCCACCCAATTTCAATGATAAAAATAACCCTGTTTTAAACCACGTATTCTCATCTTGTTAGATGGAGTCAACTCGCTAGTAGCAGGTACAGAGAAGGAACGCCCGAAGCAGATGTGACATTGGTACTGCTGCATTACTGCCACTAGATGGCAGTATAAGCTCTTTTCAGAGGATGAAAAGGTTACTCTGACTGCGTCAGAGAGAGAGAGAGGGTCTCATAGAAATGACAAACGGGAATTTCCAAAGATGATCCAAAGAGGAGCAGTGCTTTTTAACAGTGACTCAGCAGCACACGATTAATTTGACGTACATGCGTCTTCAGACTTGTGCAACTATGCCTCGGTGTGAGAGAACCTTCCCAGAAATCAGGCGATGCACCTTTTTCATGGAATACTTTGGCTTCCCAGATGGCCTGCTCGTTGTTGAAACTCGTCCCACTAAGCAAACCCCTGCAGTAAGAATATTGTTTGTCATGGACACAGGACAAACAACATGTGGTCTCTGTAGATCAGACACCATTGCTTTTGATCTGTTGATTGTGAGTTATTATGGGCTATACTAGTTATGCTTATATATATATACTGTGTTAAGAAGAAATGGTAAGCAGGACACATGCTTAATTATTTAAATTAATCTCATCCCAAACATGTCTGATTTAAGTCTAGGCAAGGTACTGTATATGTAAGCGAGGGAAAACATAAAATAAATCCATGAAGAGAGAAATGTTGATGTTATTATTCAATGTATTTTAATATACTGCAGAATTTAAAGTATATTTAAAGCAAGATGAGTAATAATACGTTCTCACTACTACACTCTCACTTACTAATAAGCAGGGTTGGGCTAACTAACTAGTTACTGTAATATTACTTTTTTTTCAGTAACTAGTGTAACTAATTACTTTTTCCAAAAAATTTATAATATTACAATTGCTAATCCAAGAAATCCTGCATTACTGTGTTACAAGAACAATATTTCTGGTCCTAGCAAATTTAGGGTAGGCTAATTGAACCAACCTGTCAATCATCTGGTTTGAGAGGCTGCAATGTTTTCACTTTGTTGACTCATAAGGTTCATAATTGTTCCAATAACGAGGATTAAATCATTAAATGAGCTGCCTACACAGTTTGTCATTTATCAGAAGGAGCGAGACGGGGTAGTGATTGTGAAAGTAATATAACGTAACTAATTACTTTTAATAACCAATAATAAGTAAGGTAGTATTAGTACTTTTTGAAGGAGTAATAAGTAAATGGTAACGTCTTACTATTCCTGAGTAACTTGTTCAACACTACTCATATGTCGCACTCTTAAGTTCTCGGGTTTGTACTGTATGACCACTACAGGTATGTACTGTATGACCACTACAGGCTGTTCCCGCAAAGTTGTCGTTGGATGTGTTGCTGCAGATGTCAAGTCCGGAAGTGCAGGATATGATGAGAGGGCTCGGCTCCAACCCAGAGGAGTGTTCACGCCTCACTGCTGCCCTCTTCTGTCTGAAGGGTGCTACTGAGACAGGTACGGCACCCAAACAGAAGCACAGCTTTCAGAAGTCAGCAACATGTTTACCCAGCAGGCTTTAAACATATTTTTTTATTTGATAATCTGGAACAACGATGGGCATTTACATTTTTGTCTTTTGTTCATGTCTTATTATAATGTTTTAGTGACAATCGGTTAGTGGGTTTCCTGGTGCATCCATCCATCCATAATGATATTTTCAGCATTAATAATCTTATATATTTCCACTAGAATCTACGTGAGTAGACAGAACCGTTTAAAGGCTTTCCTTTTAATGTGTGACTGTACATTTATGGTCATGTTTCACCGCCATCTCTTGGTCACTTGCACTGTTTCGCTTCTAGGCGGTGACGCGAGCACAGCCGCAGACTCCCGGCCCTGCGAACCATTTCCCCGGAAGGACGGCTCCACGTCGCCCTCTCTGGCGTCTCCCGGCCGTCGCGGCCCAGCCTCCTCCCCCCTCTCCCCGCCCACGGCCCCCAGCCCCGCCCACGGCCGCTCCGAATCCGTGTCGGCGGTGCCTTGCACAGAGGCCACCCAGCGGCCGCAGGTCCACGCAGAGGACCCCTTCGTCGTCTCGCCCGCCACGCCCCCCGCCACCCCCACCTCCACCAGGCGCGCTGCCAAGCCCGCCCACGTGACTCCGCCCACGCCTCGCAGGATGCTCCAGCTGTTCCCCAACTTCACGCTGGCCAGGAGCAAGAGCCAGGAGTCCCAGCTGGCCAGCCGCATCGACGACCACAGGCAGGCACCGCCTCTCTTATCAGGCCAGCGTTCCTCAACCCTGGCCCTGGAGCACGTCCATACCATAAACCCTGGGCCTCCTGGCCCTGGAGCATTTCCATACCACACATGCAACCCTGGGCCAACGCTTTACAAAGAGAGCATAAAATACGACTGCATTTGTATTTATCGTCTCTTCAGTTGGCAGAATCTCATTGACGTTCCATTGTGTGTCGTCGCTACTAGTGGCTTGTAGTGTGTCCAGGGCTGTAGGCTGATCCACGATTCCAGTGTACACCCCTACATTTAGTCAAATGTCCCGTCTGTAGTCTGTCCCGTTGGGTGATTATGATCAGCATCATTGTTGACCGATAGGGGAGCTGCTTCACTTCCAGCGTATGACCTCTCTTCTGTCCCTCAGGGCCGGGAAGCAGGACAGGATGCCTGTCAGCGTTCAGATCAACGGCCACGTGAGCAGCTGTGAGGCCCTGACCGCGCACTCACCGCTGCTGGGGGTCCACGTACCGTCATCGCCTCACCTGACGCTGCCTGGCCCGGCTACGCTGCTGGAGAGTGAGTCACAGCGCTTGGCGCTTCGGCGGCCATCTTTGGAAGGCATCCGGGCAGTTGTTAGGAATACTGTATTGAAATTAATGGGGAGAGGGCCATAACTGCACTTTAAATTGTCACCACGTGTGACTATTTTCTACACGAATAAGCTGCATGTTAATAAAATAAAAAATGTATTGTGATTTTACCCCAAAGCAAAGTTTAGAAAGCCGTTTTTTTCCCACAGGTTGTCCTTCTTATACGCATTTGCTACTGTGGGCTTGTGTCAGTGCCGCCACACGACTGGTTAAATAGGTTAATAATGCTTGGCAGTTATAAAGCAGACGATTGGCTCTTTTGGGGTGATATGTATCTCCAACTGCCATGTTTGCAGTTTCAGAATTCTCCCAGAGAGCTTTCCATTTAATTTTCTAAAAGTGTCATGATCTTCTATATAGTGTCTGTAGTTAGAGCTCCCTGGTCTACCATTGCCTCCAAGTACACTGACCTGCCTGTCTCTCCCATCTGTCTACAGACAGCCAGGCAGGTTCTCCTCAGTCAGCGAGGAGAGACATTGGCCTGGCGATAACACACCGGTGAGTTGCCATGACCTAGCTAACATCCTTATCACGTTAATTGGAGTTCCTTCCTTTACACAGCAGTAATGTCACGGGTTGTTCATCAATATTCACTTTATTGTTCCACAAAGTGGAATATATGTCTCGAGGCTCACTTAGTGTAGGAATGGGGAGTTGTAAGGTGCTGCAGTAGATGTTCTAGAGCTTGGCACTAGAGGTCCTCACTGTGACAGCCTTTGGAGAGAGGGTAGCAGAGGTTGCCATATGTTTACCCATACATTTAGTATAGGCACCGTTGCTCTGTCACTAGGTAGCAGTATAAAGGCTAAGAAATAGCTTTTTCTCGGAGGTAAACATTTACCGAACTTGTTTCCTTAAGAAGACGAAAAAACATAAATCTGAACATACAACTGTTTTCTTCTTGTTATGCTTAGGGCCTTGCTAGATCTGGCTACCAAAACAATGTCATGTTTAGTTAGTACTGTATGTCTGATAACGGCGACAGTGGTACGATGGGTAGAGCGGGGCGAAAGGTGGTCCAGAAGTTGCTGGTTCAAACCCCTCTAACTCCTCACCAAGTGTCGAGGTGTTCCTGAGCAAGACATGGTCAGGTGGCACCTTGCATGGCTGACATCACCATCGGTGCATGAATGTGTGTGAGAGGCAATCCTTTACAGTGCTTTGAGTGGCCGGAGGGTTAGAGAAGTGCTATATAAATGCAGTCCATTTACCAAAATGAAGTACAGTGTATTACAATTGCTCGTCTAATATTGTTCCTTTTTATATTCAGGTTTTCTACTAAATCATGGCTCTCGCAGACTTGTCAGGTGTGCCATAAGACCATGATCTTTGGCGTCAAGTGCAAACATTGCAAGTAAGTTAACACACCCAGCTCACACTTCTAGTTAGTAATCTTTTGTATTTCTATTTGTCTTCACAGTGGTATTTCTCTTTGTATAGGTTGAAGTGCCACAACAAATGTACCAAAGAAGTTTCTTCATGTCTCATATCGATTCTGCCATACAAGCCAAGGTTGCCGTCAGTCACTGTGGAAGATAGTGGATGTAAGTCCATACATGTTAGTTTTGAAGCTGCAGTGACCGGACAGCGAGACACACTACGCAGACTCTAACGCCTGTCTTTCTGTTTCTAGTGATGCGTCGGGCAGAATCGGTCCCATCAGATATCAACGCTCAAATCGACCACTCAGCACAGCTACCAGTCCAGTTTGGCACATTACCAAAGGCGGTAACCAAAAAGGTATGACGGACCTATGGAGCTATATTTATTTCTACCTAAAACTTGCGTTGTTTAGTTGCAAGCAAAAAAGCAGTACTCAGTCACTTAAGCATTGAGTGCTGTCGATGAATGTAAACACAATAAACAGTAAGCATTGAGTGTTGTCGGTGAATGTAAACACAATAAACAGTAAGCATTGTGTCGTCAGTGAATGTAAACACAATAAACAGTAAGTAATATTGTGCGTGTGTGTGTGTGTGTGTACGTGCTTGTGTGTGTGCTGGGTGTGTGTACGCATACAGATGCAGGAGCCCCCCCCCATGCTCCTGCACCAGCTGGACTCGAGCAGCAACCCCTCGTCGACCACCTCTTCCACGCCCTCCTCCCCGGCCCCCTCCCAGCCCAGCATCAGCCCCACGCCCCCCCTGCTGAACCCCTCTCCCCAGGCGCCCAGTGACGGCCCCTTCCCCTTCCCAGGTGAGACACACACACAGAGAGAGAGACTGGGATAGAGAGTGTAAATCACTTCGCATTATGGGACTGTAGTTTGAAAAAACGAATGTGTATGGAAGTCAACGGCGAAAATGGAAATTCGTTTTGAACCCGTTCGAATAGCGACACGAAGTATGATTGGTCTGTTTACAAGAACAACATTTGAGTTAAGAAAGTCGCGGTTTGTTGTACATATTATGCTAAGATAGTATTAGTAATAGTATCTAATAGAGCTTGTTAAAGCCCGATGCGTTGTTAATGCCACGTGCTGTGTGTATGCTCAGTATTTCTACTTGTGCGGCTTAGTTTTAGAGGCTTAGAGTTGGAGTTGTTGAATGAGCATGTAAAGCTCTACTATACGGAGATGATGCCTGGCCGTACGGGCCCCTGTGTGCAGTGTCCGCGGGCGCTACGCAGCCAAGCCTGATTTATAAATCAGGCTTGAGATTGTTCAGGTCGAGCAGTCGTTTATTATTATTTTCTCCTTCCCCCACGTGCATTACAACATAGAACACAGATATTACTTTACGTATTATATAACATTATATATGACATTTTCTGAAGATGGGTAAACTAACAGTTTTCCCCATGTGCCATAGCTATAATACAATACCTGCGAGTTTGAAACCATTAATTTAGACGAGAAAGTGGAATTAACGCGCCCTGCGTGTCCTTTGTCCTGAAGACACGGGATTATCTTCACTAGAACCGCTGCTTCTACGTGATTGTACAGAACGTTCTGCACATTCTTTCGCTTAAAGTCAGCCCAAACATGCATGTCTCTCTCTCATCCTGACCGCCGGCCATGTAGAGATGGATCGATTGATTGCACAGTACTCACAGGCAGGCAGTTGCTGCTCTCATTCGAAAGAGAACTGTTGCACGACTCATTGAATTACGATGTCGCTTTGTGTATATCACAAAAAGGCCTACAGTAGGCTGCTGTTACGGCTCTAGGCCCTTCTACCGTTGTTGCGTCTCACTGGAACTCATGCCAGTGGATTTTATGATTGCCAGATAACCTAGGCCAGGGGTCTGCAATCTGCGGCTCCTGAGCCCCTCTACAGTGGCTCCCTGTGGCTTTGAAAACAACATAAGGAACTTAATATAGGTCTTGTCCCCCCAAAAATATAATCTCAAATTCTGTTTGATATTGACAGCCTGTGTCCTTTGATTTCCTCAGTTTCCAAATGGACATAGTCCATGCAAAATTGTGAGTGCAGTAGTTGGGCATAGGCTAGTATATTCTGTTTTCAAGTCACCAGAAACTGGCATTTAAGTGCTTTAGTTTAATAATATCTTTGCAGGTGAGCATGCCCCGCCTCCACACCCCGCTAACATTTAATCATCCTCGCAGTTCAAAAACACTCCTAAACCATGAGAAGACGGGAATTAATTCTCATTTAGGTATAATGTTGATAGGCTAATTTATGTAATATTTTCTGCGGCTCCAGACAGATAAATATTAAAATGTGTTGGGCCAAATGGCTCTTTTGATAGTAAAGTTGCAGACCCCTGAGCAAGGCTATTGAATAAAAATATGTAAGTTATCGTCAAATCATTATTTTGAACAACCAAATCCGATTCAACACATTTCTGATGTAACACTGGGTTACTCGGGTACAGCCCTATCATCTAATAATACCACAGTCATTAAAATAATTTCCTCTAGCGTTTAGTATTTGATACTGTCTACTGTCACACCATTATAATTTTTCCATGGGAACTGTGGACATTGTAGATCGATTCATATGTTGCCCTCCATGTTTTGGCAAAAGGTTTCAGGGAAAAAACAAAAATGTAATATTTGACCTGCATGAGATCAAAGGAGTATATAGCATTAAAACATGGGTGGCTCAGTGTTCTTGAAACTGGACACAATCTCTTTCTGCTTGTATATATAAATGTATAGGCTTGAGTGCTACAGCAAGTAAATAAATAAATTAACCGGATTTAAAAAAGTAAATGACATACCATAGTATTGTTGTTAGTTTATAATGCATTTCTTCGTATGTTTTCTTTCTTTATCCAAATGATTAAATTCCCTGAAATACTGTATGTGAAGGTACTTTTTTCAGTTTAGATTGCTTTCTGTTTTGACCTCTTATTTCACCCAGTCATGGCCTCAACCAAAGTAACACCCAAGTGAGTCAACTGAATACAGAAGTAACTAAACCAAGGTTGAACTAGAAAGCTACATTTTATTAATATGCTTGATATAACTTTACTAATTTGAAATGGACTACTTGCCTTGTCCACTCCTCAATATGTGTCTATGTAGTAATAGTAACTTTGAGGTATGTGAAAACTGTGAATGATTCTGAAGTTCTTTTACCCAATATTTCCTAACAGACGTACCAATTTCTCCACATTCTGTGAGTGTACATTCTGACCATGACTCAGGGTAAGTCTGTTATGGATGTGGACATGACGTTACTAAAGTCAACAAACTGCACAAATTCACATTGTCATTTACCAATGCTAGTAGGATATAGATTCTGACAAAAAATGTTGTTTTTATATATATATATAAATATATAAATATAAAAAATAAATAATAAGTTTCTGCTAAACTAGAAATGCAACCATTTTGTTAAATGCTGCTGAAAACAATCCAATATTTCCAAATAATAGGTTGCAGTAGATGTTTTCTGTCCCATCCCATTAATTGCTTTGCCTCCTATAAAGTGGAAGTTCAAAATGCTTCCTAAAAGCCATTGATGCAATTGATTTAACACGTGAGAAGTGTATATGCTTTGAATGAATGGAAAATGTTATTTAAGAAAAATAAAATTTAAGGTATTCAAGTGTAAAGTATTTTATTCTATTATTATTATTATAATTATTAATAATAATTAATAAAAATATTTTGTATAGGGTTATTGCTGAAACACCTTTGACACAACAAGAAAGTGAAGTGGTAAGTAATCTCACACAAAAATGGGAAATATAACGGGAAGTGTTGCAAGATAACCGTTATACAGGGGAACTCATGGGTTTAGTATTTCTTTCAGTTTGACCATTTCTGATGAATTTTATGTATATGGTAGGCTTCAAAACACAACGCTCCTGGGGCTAAGGGCGTGTTAGCTCCTGGGGCTAAGGGCGTGTTAGCTCCTGGGGCTAAGGTAGTGTTAGCCCCCTGGGGCTAAGGTAGTGTTGGCCCCAGGGGCTAAGGTATTGTTAGCCCCAGGGTTAACGTATTAAGATGTGGAGTGATAGGCCCCGAGCTATGTTTGTACCCACATATTATTATTATTATTATTATTATTATTGATGATTATGATAAAGTTCAGTATCACTTTAAATCTAAACCACTGATGAGAAAGCTTGGACAAATTGAGACCATTTCAATGTCAGCCTTGGTCAGTGTACCACATATGTTCTATTATGTAGTTATCTTACAATGGAAATTCTTTGTTATGATGACGGCAGGTGTCACGCATGCTTCTTTAAGTCAGAAAATAATAGTTTAACAATAATTTTAAACATCTACAGTAGTGAACATTTACATGAGAGACACGGAAGCCATTTAGAACAGAGTGATTTTCAAAAACAAGAAACTGCAATCTGATAAACAGAAGAAACAAAATAATAGAATTCTGCAGCCTGTGGATAGTGTTGGTTCTCCCATTGTCCTGACTTTCAGAAAACATACTTCTAACCCACGTCAAAGTCTCTGATGGTACCGCTTATACGCTTGTAACCCAGAATGGAATGCCTCAGTTGTTGTAATAACGTGTTGTTTATACTAATGTATACTAATA
This sequence comes from Typhlichthys subterraneus, assembly GCA_027564835.1. Lineage (NCBI taxonomy): Eukaryota > Metazoa > Chordata > Actinopteri > Percopsiformes > Amblyopsidae > Typhlichthys > Typhlichthys subterraneus. Next base: position 6,515 of record JAODUH010018822.1, on the reverse strand, counting down.
CATTAGTATACATATATACATAGCTTACATACTTTATTAGTAGGCCACATTAGTATGACCTTATTCTGATACATGGTCATTGCTTCTGTCACAGGAAGAAGAGGGTCCAGACGAAGAGGAGGAGGAGAATAATGATGATGATGACTATGAAGAAGAGGAGGATGCTGTGGACGAGCTGCCCAGCACAGGCATCCGCCACAGGGCCGTCTGCAGGAGCCCCATCTCCCGGAAGGCCAGCCAGACCAGCGTGTACCTCCAGGAGTGGGACATCCCCTATGAGCAGCTGGCGCTGGGCGAGCTCATTGGCAAGGTCAGTTCTCTGGTCTGATCTGTCAGCAGTTCACTCTGCACCCCGGGGACTGAGGTAGTGTTAGCACCTGGGGGCTGAGGTAGTGTTAGCACCTGGGGACTGAGGTAGTGTTAGCTCCTGGGGGCTGAGGTAGTGTTAGCACCCCGGGACTGAGGTAGTGTTAGCTCCTGGGGACTGAGGTAGTGTTAGCACCCCGGGGGTGAGGTAGTGTTAGCACCCAGGGGGACTGAGGTAGTGTTAGCATCCTGGGGGCTGAGGTAGTGTTAGCTCCTGGGGGCTGAGGTAGTGTTAGCACCTGGGGGGCTGAGGTAGTGTTAGCTCCTGGGGACTGAGGTAGTGTTAGCACCCGGGGGCTGAGGTAGTGTTAGCACCCGGGGGGACTGAGGTAGTGTTAGCTCCTGGGGGACTGAGGTAGTGTTAGCTCCTGGGGACTGAGGTAGTGTTAGCACCCCGGGGACTGAGGTAGTGTTAGCTCCTGGGGGCTGAGGTAGTGTTAGCACCCGGGGGACTAAGGTAGTGTTAGCACCCGGGGGCTGAGGTAGTGTTAGCACCTGGGGACTGAGGTAGTGTTAGCACCCTGGGGACTGAGGTAGTGTTAGCACCTGGGGACTGAGGTAGTGTTAGCTCCTGGGGTTAAGGGCGTGTTAGCTCCTGAGGCTAAGGCAGTGCTAGCCCCAGAGCTAACTTATGAAATAACATTTAATAACCAAAAACCTTCTAGTTAAAGCATATAGCGCTTAATGAGTATTGAAAGACACTTGACATGGTAAAAAATATAAATAACAAGATCAGCATGAGAACCACAATAACAACTAGAGCTAACTAATAAAAATGTTGGGCTAAAGCGATTGTAGGTTAGAGGTCATTCGTTGCAATGGCTGATGTCTTCTCCCACCACTGTTCCTCCAGGGTCGCTGGGGCAAGGTACACAAAGGGCGCTGGCACGGCGAGGTGGCCGTCCGTCTTCTGGAGATCGACGGCAACAACCAGGGCCACCTCAAGCTCTTCAAAAAGGAAGTGATGAACTACAGACAGACGAGACACGAGAACGTGGTTCTGTTCATGGGGGCCTGCATGGCCCCCCCCCACCTAGCGATCATCACCAGGTCTGTCACCCCGGGTGGGGTGGGGGGTGGTGGGCCATCTCATTAGCATTACATAAGCAACCTTGTGCTGAACGTCTGACGCATAGACTCCTGTTAGTCTCAGCCGTTTATTTTAAGCTCTAAGCAGTAACCGTAGCTTAATAAGCGTAACTTATTTAACAGATTTATAAGACCTGCAAACATCCAAACTTACCCTTCCCAACAAATTCCTCTGTGTCCGACTTGGTCATTGAGTCAAAATACCGCTCTTGTCGAGTAGGCCGGTTGTTGTTCTCAAATCCATCTGGGGAGCCGTGCATCAAAACCTGGGCAGAAACTTTCAAAAAATACTTTAAGGCTAGTTAGCCAGTGCTGTGTCCCAGACTTCGCGCATGTAAAAGCTGGCTCTGCGAGACTTGGGGGTTGTTAACAGTTAAAAGAAGTGGTCTCGTAAACGTAGGGTTAGAGACATTGCATATTGTGTTTGTTATCTGGTTTTCTTTTCAAAATGTCCTGAATATGATATAATATACTATACAGTATGTTTATGTGCAACGTAAAAACATTTAATAAAAACATTTTCTCTAGTTTCTGTAAAGGCCGGACTTTGTTCTCTTTTGTAAGAGATGCCAAACAAACCCTAGACATCAATACGACAAGACAAATTGCTCAGGAGATTGTAAAGGTATGAAACCTGTCAACTTTCATCTTCTAATTTCGGCTCTTTGAATTCTTCGAACCTCAGTGATGTTGGTTTCTCTCACAGGGAATGGGTTACCTGCACGCCAAAGGAATCGTGCACAAGGACCTCAAGTCTAAAAACGTCTTCTACGACTCCAACAAAGCCGTCATTACAGATTTTGGCCTTTTTGGAATGTCCGGCGTGGTTCAAGAAGAAAGGTAAGGAGGACACTGTAGTAACACATTTCTGCCCTGGTCACGGTTTCCAGTTTTAAACCCACCTGTCCACACAAGTGTGGGTGGCTGTATGAGAGGAGGGGTAGAGATGAGTGCTACCACAAAGATATTTGAATAATATCAAGCTGGAGCACTGTAATGCATCTCAATGGGAGGAAAAATAGAAGGTCTCCGGACTCTTAAGTGGCATTTTGCTGTGTAGGCTGATGTAGGCAGCGCTCAGACAGCTAAATCTACCATGCATGGCCTGAAACAAAGTCCATTTACCCCAAAACTGTTTGCTGCAGAAATACTGTTATGGCTTCAGATTGGGAACTAATGTTGGGCAATAGTATGTTGAAATCCATGGACCTCCCCATTGACTTGATTCTCTGGTTGTTCTGGTCTGCATAAAGGGTGAAAAGTGCCCCCTCCTCCTTTCCAAAATTAAAATGTGGACGTTCCGTCTGCTTACAATCGCTCTGGCGTGGCGTTTCTGGATACAGCTCTGCCAGTATTCCCTTTTAATTTGATGAATACAGCTGATTATCAGTAATGTACATGTCATTTGTCTCTCTGTCGGTCAGAAGAAAGAACGTGCTGAGGCTTCCAGAAGGTTGGATCTATTACCTAGCTCCAGAGATTGTGTGCAAGATGGGTCCAGAAAATAACGAGGACCAGCTCCCATTCTCCAGAGCGGCAGATGTATACGCCTTTGGGTATTTACATATTAATTTACATATAACAATGTGTGCCTAATACCCCTGACCTGTACGGCTATGTTCACACTGCAGGCAAATCCATTTGTTTCTCAAATCATATCTAAAGAGACGACTGCCCACACAAGAGGTCTCATTAGATTTGTGTGTCCAGATATCACTAACCTTTCGGCATGGTTTGCTGCGGTAATGATGTAGGCCCGGGTATACTACCAAATGTGTGGCCTTGCCTGACGCGGACGAGTCTGCTTTTTCTGTGTACAAAAAAACATGCTTTGAAATTGGCTATATTTATTACACTATCTGTGATTTATATGTCCGCACATTGTTTCCCGTGAACAATATTGGTCTAACTGGAAAAGAAATGCTTAGAGCACTCATTTGTGAGCTTAGGGCATCCATTACCGTCTGTTGGGCTTCAGTCTGTCGCACTTGCACTGTATGCGTGACAATATTTCCGTCACGAGCATCGTCCGCGAAACCTCCGCGTTCCACGGACGCAGAGAGTACACCTGGGCTACAGCTACGTATGCAGCTTTCCAATAGAAATGGAGGTGGATCTGGCAATCATCCCGCTCTCTTAAGTCGCGGTGTAGACTTCCTTCCTACGTAGTTCCTGCGTTGCATCAGACAAACTCAGTGACGGAGCAAAAACTGACTTTCATAGTGTCATTAGCAACACTTGCAACACTCTCTTGCTGCAGTGAAGCCCGTCTTGACTTTAGCACAGAACATTGCATTGTGTACCATCCTCCTCCGTCGCTGAGTTTATCTGGCACTGCACCAGTGGAGGAGGCTGGTATGCACTGCACCAGTGCCCTGTGGTGCGATGGAGGAGGCTGGTATGCATTGCTTTGTTCTGTGCTGTGGTCAAGGCAGGCTTCACTGTGCAGCGAGACAGCATTGAGTGATGCTAAAGACACTTTGAAAACCTGATTTGACCATTCAGACTGAGAGGTATCTTTACCGATTGGACTCGCAGTTGAAACCACCTCAAAATGTGGTTTTAATTTGATTTGGATGGATGTTGTGTGTTTCTTTTATTAAGCTGTTCAGACAAAACCAATTTGGATTCACTATATGCAAAAGGTTTGTTTGGGATGGCAGCGGTTGTGGCTATGGGAAATTCCTGATTTGCAACTTTTGGTTAAAAGTGAATAGATGATATATATTGTTTTGCAAGCAATTTAACCCATCCATGTGATTGATCACTTTATGTGAACAACAAAGTTTTATTCTGACATGGCTTTTATAATAACTAATATGCTCCTAACATGATAACTCCCACACATAGGACAATCTGGTATGAACTTCAGTCTCGGGAATGGCCCATCACCAAACACCCGGTGGAGACCAAGATCTGGTTGGTAGGCAGTGGTGAAGGGGTAAAGCGGGTCTTGTCTGATGCCAACCTGGGTAAAGAGGTCACGGTAAGTCTAACATACACTCTTATTTATGTAATACACACAAAATAAATGTGATGTATTGTAGGTCTGCTCGATTATGGAAAAATACTAATCATGATTATTTTGGTCAATATTGAAAAATCAATTAGTCATTGACATTGGAAAGATGTTGTATTAAATCCACCTAAAAAAACTGTGAAACAAATGAACTGTGAAATAACACCTACAACTGTGAAATGTCCCTCAATACTTTTCACATTGGTCTTTCACTGTCACCCTGCGAGGGGAAACGCAAAAGTGAGCGTGCGCCTGCCATTCAGAACACAAGACAAAAAAATAAAACTTTACTTGCAAGGCGTAACGTGCAAAATAATCGTGTTTTCTCAACTATATTGTTTTTGTAATTGTTAAGAGCCAAAACTGAAGTAACAATAACAATTCAATGAATTACACAGTCCTAATATATTGCACTTATTGCAATTTTTAAATTAAAGGGGTCACTCATCAATTTGTGTTTGGTTATACCCTTATGGCTCCAACACACCTGACTCAAATGTATGGGCTGTTATCAGGCATCTACAGAGACTGATGAGGACTCATTCATGTGAATCATATGTGTTGGGAGACATCTAATCATGCAGAACAGTGGGTCTCCAGTACCAGGGAGGGTTGAGTACCACTGTTCTGTTGTTAAAATTTTAAATAATGAGCAGATGCTGAGTTTGTTTTTGTTTGTTTCACCGGGCTTTATAACGCAAACAATGAGTGTGTCTTTTAAATACAGTACAAAGATCACATTGTATTAACATGATATTGAAGATGTCTCTTCTGTTTCCATGCAGGAGATTCTGTCTTCGTGTTGGTCCTTCGAGGGACTTGAGAGACCTTCCTTCACCCAGCTGACGGACATGTTGGAAAAGCTTCCTAAATTGAACCGCAGGCTTTCTCACCCCGGGCACTGGAAGTCTGCCGGGTACGTATTGTAGGAAGGGACTTTATTATTTATTTTTTTACGGACTGTGTCGACGCCTACAAGAACACTTCCCTGCTGTGGATGAATTGGTCCAAGTGACTTTGAGTGGAATGCTGCAAATGCAAACACATACATTTGTATTGAGGTCGTATTGTATTGAGGTTGCCAACAATCCTCTATTAGTCTGTATGTACTCCATATACATTCTGTCGCCATCTGTCTGTGTTTTCTCTGGACGCTGACTGACCCCTTCCGTGGTCTCCATTGGGTTCCACAACGCTGTTGTTGTACAGACGGAATAGTTAATCAACAGCAAGTTTATCAGGTAGCGTCCTTTGAACATGTTTTGTAGTTGTAGAACGGTCCCTTATTCTGGCATATATTTAAACCATAACAGCTGCTATAAACTAAATCTGGTAACAAGCATCTCACCTCTCTTTTGAGGTTTATTAATGTATTTTGTACCTGATCTGTTTAACAAATAAACGGAATTGTATTTAGTTTTTTACATTTTAGAGAATCGATAGTCTCGCGCAACATAATATTGTGATTCGATATAAAATATCGAGTATTAATATTTCTTACACCCCTATTATTAAAGCTTGAGAACTTTCTTGCTTGTGTCTACCTGTGTGGCATGTCATCTGCTTCTCTGTCCTCTGTATGTCCCTTCATCCATCTACCCCCCTGTGTCGTTGTCATAACTGGAATATAAGCATTTGAAACGATGCCAGTTTTAATTTACAGAAGCCAAACACAACAACAGGTCACCATACAACATGAGTAAATTTGCATTAGGTTTTATCTTAAAATATTTTGGAAGGCTGCCCTAAAAATGTTTGGCAGCGTTATTATAGAAATGTGATTTTCCTGTTTTCTCTTTCGTGCAGCTATATTTCTAATGTAGAGCCAATAGTGAGCTGGGGAAAAGATTTGCTCTGAGGCTGTAGCACAATATAGCCTGTTTCAATCTGCTCTGAGGCTGTAGCACAATATTGTCTGTTTCAATCTGCTCTGAGGCTGAAGCACAATATAGCCTGTTTCAATCTGCTCTGAGGCTGTAGCACAATATAGCCTGTTTCAATCTGCTCTGAGGCTGTAGCACAATATTGTCTGTTTCAATCT
>JAODUH010018802.1:15567-26095 GCA_027564835.1 Typhlichthys subterraneus | reverse complement strand
TGGGGTCCCCTGCTGAAGCTGCTGCCCCCGCGACCCGACTCTGGATAAGCGGATGAAGATGGATGGATGGATGGATGAAAATACTTACAGTAATGTCAAGCCCTGCCTTATATAACTCACACTAGTGCTAAATGAGTTGCAGAAAACTGCTATGGCGGCATTGCGGCTCCACAGCTCACCACTTCATTAGGTAGGCACAGAATGGAGCCCGGCCCCTTCAGTTTCACGTTCGGTGTGAACCCCCAGCCCCGGGGGTACCTCATGTCACACCCCAGCCCCAGGGGTCACACCTCGCTCACTCTCAATAGCAGTCCCAAGTATGACGCATGGATTCAGAGGAGGAACAAGGACATCCAAGGTCAAACTGCCTGCCGGCGAGAGCAGAACACAAGGACCTAATCAGGCACTGACGCACCGGGACACACCCCACCATAACTACCAGCTGAGAGCCTACAAGTGGAAGGAGAGAAACAAGAATGAATGCTTTTGGTAGCCTTGAAATGGTACTTTAACATGTTCTATTCATTCTGCTGCACGGCTTTGAGCCTAGGATGTGTCATGAGGGTTTCTTCACTAGCAATGTCTATCTGGCTTGCTGTGATTCAGAGCTCATTTTAGTTGCCGATGCTATGCATGAAACATTTGTCAATGAATACTGACTCAGGAGCAATATGGATGCAACCCCATATTACATAATTGTTTTCATAGAACTGAACTAAAACAATGTTCATGACAAACCAATCTCACCCCTTTGTGCTGAGCCAAGACAACATGCAAAAAATTGGTGCTGGAATATTATCCCCTCCCAGTAAAAAAATAAAAACATTGTTTTTTTTTTTATTTTAACAATTCATCCATCCCGTAAAGAGACTATCATAACGGTCTATCAGCCAAAGCATAGCTCCATCTGAATGTACAATATACTGTTTGTTGTCTATATTGGTTTGTTACAGTGATCTGGTTCATGAATATATTGTACTACTGACTGTATGATCTGTTAAACAAGCTAATACTGTGCTAATCACACATGAAACATCTTTTGGTGCTCTCCTGTCAGTCTGTACAATCACTATACTGTACATTATACTGTATATTAAGGTAGCATACTGTATAATATACTGTATATTAAGGTAGCATACTGTACAATATACTGTATTCAGGTAGCATACTGTATAATTTACTATATAATATACTGTATTCAGGTATCATCGACTCAGACAGGCAGTCAGGAGGATGGGCACTGCAAAGCAGAAGCCTACAGCCAAGGCAAGGGCTGTTGCATATGGTAACAGCAGTACTCACACTCACTAGCCTCCACCCCGAGGAGAGACCCAGGTCCTACGAGGCCCCCGGGGTCCTTCCTGGTTCACCCTCCTCCCCCTCCCCTGGCTCAGGAGGGAGGAGGACAGGGGGGAGAGTACAGTGAAGTGGGGGAGTACATTGTTAACCTAATGCACACACAGACAGACACAGACATGCAAACACCCACTTGACAGACTGTCTCAAGGATGCATAGACCAGCTGTTGGGCTCAGCTGTCCAATGAGGTCTCTGTTTGTGTGTGTGTGTGTTTGTAAATAAATATGCACATTTGCACGCACACACGCACGCAGATACACGCACACAGAAATGGGGCAGAGTGTACTGTATCTTAAATTAACTGCGCCAACCTGCCTCTGAGAAAGCAAAGATGGCTGCTGCTGCTGTACTGGGTTGGGTGAGGGGAGATTAGGGAAGAGATAAGCCAGGTGTCCAATGACCCTCCATTAGAGGAGGTCTGGCCATCTCACACAACACACATACTCACGCCTTTATGCAATCTGGCAGATTTTGCAGCAGATGAAAAGCGGAACAATAATTATGAATCACTATAATGAAATGACAAAAACATTGAGACTGATACAGTAAAGCTTTTGTACTTTGTAGCTTCATTTGGCATTAGATGCATTTAACAAATATCAAGCATATTGTAGAACGCCAGAGGAACGCACGTGCATTTAATAATTTAATGGAGGAAGACAGTATTTGCAGTTCATCACATTCATGTCAAATAAGGGATGATCAGCACGATACTCTACGTGAGGTCTGGAAGGCGTCTGTACCCCTTTAAGAAGCTGACATTAAGAGGTTCCGAAGACCGCTGTCAAACTGGACAAGGATTTAAACATGGCCGCCTAGAGACACACACACACACACGCACAGAGGCAGGTGTTTCGGGGGGTGATAGGGTGGGGGGGGGGGGGGGGGGGGGGTGGGGGGATCCCAGCATCGTTGCTACGGCAACACACGTCCCTTGTGAGACGTCACAAGCCATGGCGGGGGAGCCGCCCATCCTCAGTGTTTATAGCTGACGATAAGCACAGCTGTTACCGGGGAAACGCCCACTGGCCAAGCAGCCAGAGAGGATGTAACTGAACAGAGAAGTTCAAACAGAATAAGGGGGGGGGGTTAACCCTTTATGCAGACCAGAACCACCCAGCAAGTAAATGTGGCGGCCCACGGACGTCACCATATATATTGCCTGTTATTGCTCTCTGGGGCGTTAATGGGTATTTTGAGTATGTAACATTAGTTCCCAAGTACCTACGATCAATCTGAGGCCACAACAGTGTTTCTGCAGCAAACTGCTGGGGGTAAATACACTTTGCTCCAGGCCATGCATGGTAGATGGAGCTGTCTGGGCGTCAGCCACCACAACAACATGTTGGTGACACGCCCACTGAAGAGACCAGAAGCGTTCCATTGTTGCTCCATTGACATGTTACCACGCTCCATCTTTGTTAACTTATAAAACCTCTGCTGGGAGGCAGAAGACCGGAGCACAGTATGTTACCATAGCAGCAGCCTTGTGGTACCAGCAGGGTCCAAATTAACTTTTTAAGTCACCGGTCAAGGTGGTCAAAATAATTATTATCTTGGTGTCACATTCAGTAGCCTACTGTATGAACTATGTTTTAGTATTTAATTTGGGTACTAACACATGACAGCACAACTTATCACCACACCGTAGTGATGTAGGCCTATCTACTAACTAATATAGTAGTCAGCCTCATACAACTCTTTAATCTAAAAAGCTCCAAAGCTCACATACATTTCTTTTTTGTTAGTAAGGTTTATTCCCTTTGAAAATTGGCACTGCATGTATTTAGCCTGACTGCATCATGTGGAGCTGGCTGGATACCTTTCACATTTGAACTTATACCGTTTTTATACTGTGTAATGTAATAACACAAAACGGTACAAACATATCTTTGTTCGACTCGGCTATTTCTGTATACGAGCCCGTATGCCTCAGTGCCACTGCTGAATTAGCAATACTTGTAACTACCTTTTCATGCAAAAACCTATTTCTCACGTAGGAGGTTTGTGTAACCAAGATATTCGCTAGAATACATTTGTTTACTTGTGTTGAATAACACATACTTCAAACTCATGATTAAGACAATGGATATTTCTTCCTGGTTGTTTCTCAGACATTTCATGAATATTGCCCTTGCTCTCTCTGATTGGCTATTTCTGCTTTGTTGTTACGAAATTATCAGATGATTGGTTTAGGAGGTCAAAGAGAGCCAGTCTGAGATAATCTGAGATAGAGTAGGGGCGTGTATTCATGGATTTTGTGTGTGTGTGTGCGTGCGTGCATGCAAGTGTGCGTGCGTGTGCCAAACAACACAGGTGACATCGCTAGAGAGAAACTCGTACTCAGTATTTATATGCCTATTTCAGTTCAAACATTTACTCGGATAGTCTCTAAACTGTACTCGCCAAACAAAAAATCTGGCGCTTGGCGGGTGTTCATTTCGGACCCTGGGTACTAGAGACTGTTACCATAGCAGCAGCGTCGTGCTTACCATAGCAGCACATAGCTGTACATTCAGCAGGACAGCGGCTGCCTCTCTCCTGGAGGTGGGTGTAGACTCCTGCGTGATGTCACAGGTCAAACACAACCTCCACAGGCAGCAGCTGAAGCCCTTAATTAGCTGCTTACCATGTACATGTACGAGCTAGCTACTGATTTCCCATCCCCTCCTCCTCCTCACTCTGCCCTCTGCTGGTGGGAGGTCCACCTCCGCCTGCGATGCCCTTGTTCTCTCCCTGAGGAACTGCCAACGCAAAGCTCTGTGTGTGTTTATGTGTTTTATGGTACCAGTGTGCACGTACGCATAAACGGTTATTAGTACATTGCTACAGTATAGCCTATACATGCACAGAAATCTCGTGTGTGGGTATGATGTATATATGTGTGTGTGTGTGTGTGTGTGTGTGTGTTATGTCAGCCAAGCAGACACTAACTGTTTATCCCAAAGCGCACACACACACACACACACCTCCCCATGAGCCCCAGTGGTGCTCTAATGTGCCCACACTAGGGACCCCACCCACACACACACACACACACACACATGCCAGACAGATACCAGAGCAGGACACACTGCTGGGGCTCCTCTGCCCTCCCCCCCTCCCCACCCCTCGGGGAGCCTTGCTTGGAGAATCAATCCCCCCCGGGACTTTCACCTGTCACCACTAATGAGGGCGGGGGGAGCAGAGGGAGGAAAAGGTAAATGGATGATTTATACAGCACTTTCTACTTCCTGCCACTTAATGCGCTGTGCAGGATGGTCTCACACACACACACACACACACACACACACACACACTCACAAGTTACTATGTGTCTTTGTCAGCAACTTTATTTGTATTCGTATAAAAATGGAAATTGCTGTTAATGATCCTGAAAATGAGGAAGAGGTTGCAAAAATGTGTTTGTCCGCTGGAAACTGCCATCCAAGGATGTTGATATCTCATGTGAAGTCAAACATGGACACGGAGAGGACATCAGTCAAGACACTGCAAACACAAGCCTCGCCAACACAGTCCTACAGCTTTGACTGTAGGACAAGGTTATGAAAAAGAGTTACCATTGAACATGAAACACATCTGGTCAGGAAGAAGTTCACTGAAACCAATAGAGCTGATTAGTGACTTTAATGTGCTGCTCTTATTTTTCCACACATTGCCAACAAGCACTAACAGGTGCTAACAGCCGCTAACAAGCGCTAACAGAAGCTAACAAATGCTAATACAAGCTAACAGACTCAACAGACACTAACCAACGCTGGCGACAATGGGACCAAGGCATTCCCTGCCCTCTGAGCAGCACAGACAGATAAAGAGATGACTCAATTAATATATTATGGGCTGGCGATGGGGCTGGCAGCCGTAACAAGACGGAGGCCTGAGGTTTCTGCACATTGTTTTATTTATGAGGAGGATCTGGTTTCCAGGATGCAGGGACCATTGTTGGCCCCAATCCCAGATATACTCCATTCACTCGCTCAGTCCCACACACACAAACACATACACGTGCACACACTTGCGCACACACACTAGGATGCTACCACAAGGATCTTGTTACTGCCAAGGAGAGAGTTGTCAGTCAGACAGAGCTGGCTACATGGGAAACCATTAGGCTCATGTGACTCGTACCGGTATGTGTACAATTATATTATTTAGCCAGCAGGGGGAGGTAATGCCCCATAATATTATCATGAATATTGGTAGGTATGAACTAGCCTGGTGTAACAAGAGCACAATGCACTTGTATGCAATCTCACTTCTACATGAGAACAGTTCTGCCGTATTTTCATTTAGGACATCAGCTGCAGCAAAATAAGCGCTCCTACTAAAGTATCGCCGCGGTAACACCCCATGAGGCAGAGCAAATGAAAGTGAGTAATTATAATAAGTATTGTAGCGCAATCTCCATTTAAGTCCATTCATATTTTGTTGCCGTTAACGCAGGTTTCAATACACCGGTATTGGAGGGTGACAGTTTTAAGAAGGACCAAGCCGTCTTTTCGCAGCATTATTAGTTGGGTTCTAGTTTTATTAGGGTAGATCAGCTCGAAATTAGAGATTGCTATCAATTCTGTTATGATTTCTGAGTTCAGCTCCTCGCAGCACAAAAGTTCATAGTTTTGTTCAATATTTTGTTATATATTTAGGAATGTTACTTCTCAATTTAGACGAGGGAGTCATCAAGCTTTCCTTAAATGTAGAGGTTTCCCTGGTATACAATCATAATCCATTTTCACACCTGCCATATATGCCTGTATTTTACAGGGACCGTTCCTCCATGGGGGCATGTGTGAAAGGTAACGGGTTGATAAACCTGTTTATCTGCTCCCCCAATTTCTCACCTCGTGACCTATACTTTACTGGGAAAATACCGGTAAGGCTGAGATGTGAACGAAAGCAGGAGCAATGCAGGGCCAAGCACTTAATTCTGACACAAGAAGTGTTCACGTGGAGTGAGCAAACCAATCACAAGACTTTGTGACAATATATGTAAACAGCTAATGATGCCTGCAAAGTCATGCAGGTAATTTGCCAGGAACAATGTGTGAAAATGGCCGGATATACAATTATTAATGCCACAAAGTGCAGATGTTTTTATTGTGTGTAAGTTATAAGCAGGAGCATTCCCTCTGTTGGAGCCATAAAAAACCTCTAGTGGTTTACACTAATGCACAGCGTTTAACCAGTCGCCGTTGCCAACCGTTTGTATAATTTCAACTCACTTACTCATTTCAAAACACGCTTGACCTCAACGTCATTGCAGTGGAGGCTTCACAGTGGAGGTTTCAATACAGTGGGGGCTTCGATACAGTGAAAGCCCTCATTCACACGCTGGGAAAGCACCTCAATGGCTGTTGGAGGCCCTGCAGGCGCTCCAAAGCACAACCACACACCCCTACACACACCCACACACCCCCACACACACCCACCAGCATTCCCATTCCATTCCTATCTTCAAAGAGACTCCCTCTGCCTAGAGAGCAAGAGAGAGTGAGAGAACGAGAGAATGAGAGAGAGAGAGATAGGCCTGCATGTTAGAATGCCATCACCTGCTCATCTCTCACACCCCCGCTCTCTCCTCCCATTCTCCTGGCACTCTCTCCCCCCACCCCATGTCTCTCCCCCCCCGAAGAGCTACAACCTCATAACGACCCACATCCTCAAGAGTAACTGGGTGAGAACACTTCTGATTTCATCGATGAACAGCTCCATCAGGGGCGTAGATGCCATAGAGGCACAGAGCATCACTGCATCTCCAGCAGTCAGCTGTACCAACCAGAAGCAGACCCCCCATCTCCCCATCTGGAGGGCTTGCTGAAGAAGCAGGGAGAGAGGCAACGGTTTGTATGCAGAGCAGCAGAGGAGGAGGAGGTTACGTTCACAGCTTTTATTCAAACCACTTACAAGTAGTGCATTTGTTGGACAGGTCAATTGTAAGCAAACAATACTCTATTAGAATAATTACAGGATCTTGTCACCATGACTACTACCATGCCAATATCAATACATATAAATTATAAAGTGCTTAATGCGTAAGAGATGATAAAAGGGCGTTTGAAGAAGCAGCTTGAGGCAGGAGAGCGGTCATTGGAGGGACAAGGTGGATAGTGAAGAGGTGCGTGATGCAAGCGCTTTTAAAGACAGAGAGACAGGGCCGATAGGGGAGGGGAACATGCAGGACTCTGTCAAGCCTTCTGAGAGCGGTGTTCCCCATGGTCTCCACTCTGACAACAAAGCAGAGCGGCGCTGGGGAGACAGATGTCGTCTATCCAATCTGCTCGGGGCTCCGTGGTGATGAATGGGCCCCGCTCAAGGACTACCTCCCAGGTGTGCCCACAATGGCCCAACCCTAGGTCCTGCACGACCTCTGAACCTCTCAACAGAATAGCTTGTCCCTGTTTATGGGTGCACGCATGTTCACGAGAGAGAGAGATAGAGAGACAAAGATAGGGAGGCATACAGACCCTTACAGCGTGTTCAAAATGCTGCAGCCCGCCTGGCAACCCACGTTCTCCCAAATTCAAGACACTGGTACTGGCTTACAAGGCAGTAAAGATACCTGCCTAAAGCCTCCAAGCAATGGTTAGGGTCCAGGTCCCGACAAGAGCACTTCGTTGTACGACCTCGGCCGGCCGGCTGGCACTGCCATCGCTACGAGGTCTCAAGACCCATCGAAGCTCATCGAAGTCTCGAATGATTTCTGTCCTGGCATCACGATGGTGGTGCCTTAGCTATAGCCAACCAGTTAAGCTAGTAGGCTAGTACCTTAAAAGGCTACATCACTTAGTTCGATTAGATTGCTGTAACACGTATTACAATTAGTGGGCCTACATGCGCGTGTATCGCCCCCAGACACAGCAATGAAACACGTGGAGTGACAGATGTTAACTTATCTCACATCAAATCTGCCTGAATTATATTACACTTTCTTTGGTTTGCTAACGTTAATAGCCAACAGTAGGCCTACGTTCATATGTCAGGTCGTCATTTCTGACTTTATTTGAATTTCATCCTTTTAAGAAATTACACCAGAACCAATGTTTTTAGTAGTCCAGGGAAAGGTCCGTGGAACCTCCTGAAAATAGAAAATAGGGGGGTGCCTGCATCCCCATTAACCCCCCCCCAGGTTAGTAGCAATGTATTTTTCCAGACTCAGGAAACAATCAATGAGCAGCAGTGAGTTAAGAGTTGGGCCATTTGCCCAACTATTGCTAGTGTTGCATACTAATGAAAGTAACTAGTGAAACGCTGATTATTCCTCAGACTATAATCGTACCATCAACATGTCTAACCTTTGCATCCCTAGTTGCTACCAAGTGTAACATTAGCTGCAATGCTGTAGAACGAGAGAGAGAGTAAGGAGGGGGAGGAAAGGGGAGGTTGTGGGAGAGAGGGAGAGCTCCTAGCAGAGGTGCCATGCGTGAGGGAGACTGCGGTGGAGTGATGGATGAGCTGGAAGCAAACACAAATACAAACACGGGCTTTGCAGCGCAGTGTGGAGAGCAGGGCTGTGATCTACGTCGGCACGCAAGGTGTGCAGAGACAGACTAGCCCACTTACCAAGTGGCCTGCATCCCTAATAAGTGCATCTTTAGTGGTAGGGAATAAATTGGGAACATTAGCCCCCTGCACGGAGCAGCGCTGTATAGATCACACAGCGCATAGCAAACACATTAGTGAAAATGATTTTCATTACTTAAACAAAGCCCCCTAGCCTCTTAGCGAGCGTATTCCTCAGAGGTACACACATCCTCAAGGTGGACTACCAGATTACTGCATTACGATGACACCACGACACAGTATGTGGAAAATAAGGAAATTAACTACTGCAGAGTTTCTGCTCTACAGTACAGACAAATTCCAACTGAAGCGAGTGTACACACAAATTATACTACGTACATGAACGCACACAGACACGTACAGTACAAGTACAGGAGCTTGTATGTAGTCTAATTACTGCTATACACCGATCTCAACCTTTCACGACACGTGTTGGCTTATTGAGAAGGTCATATCTACTGTATGGTTGGTTTATTGACAAGCAGCTACCTGCCATCTCTTGCAATAGAGCGGAGCAGGGCGTCATTATCTTGTTCCATCAACATGGAGAGCACAATGCACTGCCTGGAGAGAGAGAGAGCGAGAGCGAGAGAGAGAGCTAGAGATTTAGAGCACACACCTGCTACTGAATGCTGCTCTCCAGTTCCCCATGTGGCCCACAACACAGTAGTCATGTGTTAATCAAATGTTATTTTGGAACCACAATGCACCCTTTGCTGCGGACCCCGTCACACGACACATGTTCCCTGCTAAATAGGCTTCCCCGCCAGCCACATTATATCTCGTATGCCAAATAGGACAAGCACCGTATATTCAAACATCTTGCAGCGGCAATTATATGAAGTAAGTACTGAGAGCAGTCTGGCATCTTGGGCATCACAAAGACCTTGTCAGTGTGCTAGCGCAGAGAAAAAAGAGGGCAGCATATACCACACACTCCAATAAGAAAGGCCTAAATGGCTTTAAACAGTTCAATTCACAAACATAGGCATCTTGTTTAAGGTTGAACCCATGACCCACAGTACAGCAGAGAGTGGAAGACCCAGACCACCAGACCATCCTGCCCCCTACTGGTAGTCCAACACCCAGACCACCAGACCATCCTGTCCCCTACTGGTAGTCCAACACCCAGACCACCAGACCATCCTGCCCCCTACTGGTAGTCCAACACCCAGACCACCAGACCATCCTGCCCACTACTGGTAGTCCAACACCCAGACCATCAGACCATCCTGTCCCCTACTGGTAGTCCAACACCCAGACCACCAGACCATCCTGTCCCCTACTGGTAGTCCAACACCCAGACCACCAGACCATCCTGTCCCCTACTGGTAGTTCTACACCCAGACCACCAGACCATCCTGTCCCCTACTGGTAGTTCTACACCCAGACCACTAGACTATACTGCCCCCTACTGGTAGTCCAACATCCAGACCACCAGACCATCCTGTCCCCTACTGGTAGTTCTACACCCAGACCACCAGATCATCCTGTCCCCTACTGGTAGTTCTACACCCAGACCACTAGACTATACTGCCCCCTACTGGTAGTCCAACACCCAGACCACCAGACCATCCTGTCCCCTACTGGTAGTCCAACACCCAGACCAC
>JAODUH010018802.1:1548-15467 GCA_027564835.1 Typhlichthys subterraneus | reverse complement strand
CACACACACACACACACACACACACACACGCACACACACACACAATGCACGGGCTGCCTGCCTCTCATGAAGTACTGGAGCTGCTGGACGCAGATGAAAGCTGCCGTGTAATATGTTCAGCACCTGATACACGCTGCTACAGGCGCAGGGGTCAGCTGGGAGGGCAGGTGGGCTGGTGAGCGATGCACGGATTAGCCTGCTAGCCTATATCCTCCAGCCTGTGGGCCTAGAGCCTTGTTCTTATTGGACAGATCAGGGGTGACTGTTTACAGTCTCAGCTCATCTCCACCGGGCGGTGAGTGCTCACAAACAAACGTGCGTGTGTGCGTGTGTGTGTGTGTGTGTGTGTGTGCGCCTGCGTGTGTGTGTTTGAGATGCATTTAGATTAGAGAATAAATCAAGCGACCCTAAAGTTGCACTTGACAAAGTGAGCCCCAGTACTGGATCAATACAGCAGCTGGACTGGTCTGGATCAATACAGCAGCTGGACTGGATCAATACAGCAGCTGGACTGGTCTGGATCAATACAGCAGCTGGTCTGGTCTGGATCAATAAAGCAGCTGGACTGGTCTGGATCAATACAGCAGCTGGACTGGATCAATACAGCAGCTGGACTGGTCTGGATCAATAAAGCAGCTGGACTGGATCAATACAGCAGCTGGACTGGTCTGGATCAATACAGCAGCTGGACTGGAGAATGATGTGCTACTGGGATCCCCCTTTAAACAGCGATATGTTCCCTTAAGGTATAAAGACACAGCAAGCAGAACAGTCTATTAAAGGTGGAGGCAGGCATTCTGCAGAAAGGACTATTGATATTATAACTTACAACAACAATACAAAAACCATAGTGTGCTCGCTCAAAGCCCTCACCCACACACACACACACAGAGGAAGGAAGAGAGAGGAAGAGAGAGAGAGAGAGAGAGAGGAAGGAAGAGAGAAAGAGAAAGAGAGAGAGAAAGGGAGAGAGAGAGAGAGAGAGAGAGAGATGTGGAGGCTCCATGACCAGCGACAGGTGTCTAGTAGGCACATTGGTGAATGCTGCTCCCCGGGGCCCCTGGGGTCCGGTCGATGGCGCCTACACGAGGCAGACTAGCTGTGTACAGAGCGTTAACGTTTCACAGTGACAAACATAACACACGGGTGCTGCTGCAACCATCGATGCACTACAGCGTGCCTGGAAACCAGACGCACAGCAGTGTGCACACCGTGTGCTGGAGGTGTGCAGTGTGCCCATCAATCACATCGCAGTCATTTCATATTTGCTTATTCTGCAGCTGCCTGGATACGTGTTGCAAGCCCTTGAAAACCAGGCCAGGTTCCCATTAGGAAGCTGGTTAATGGCTCCTTACACTGACACACTCTGTGTCACACTATAACTTAACACACCTCGAGAGCTCCCCCCATGACACCTTGTGTTCCTAGCAGAGCAGCAGGCTGATAAGAGTCTAATGGACTAGATAGCACTAATTGTAATGCTGTTCAGTAAGGTACGCCAGACCCCATATCAGTAACACAATGCTGTTAGAGGGTAATTGTGATAAATGGCTGTTTTATATACACACACAGTCTTCCCACACAGCATCATTCCAGAACAGTGCTGGTCTCTTTCAGCCTGTGTAGAAGTGCTAAGCGTGGCCTTGGTGCACATGTGCATCCATGTTGGATGAGGCTCACACTCTACACACAGCGTGGCTTCTTGTCCTGGCTCTGCAGCACACAGACCTTCTGCAACCCAACAGCATCGTTTGCTGATCCCGGCTTCGTTGACATGGATTAATAAGCACGTGTATAAGTGTACGTGTCATTAGGGTGCGTAACAACGTCAGCTGTGTTTGGACCCCAGGTCTGTCTCAACATGTGAAGCTAACGACTAGCTAGTGCCGTCTCAACATGTGCAGCTAACGACTAGCTAGTGCCGGCTCAACATGTGCAGCTAACGACTAGCTAGTCCCGTCTCAACATGTGCAGCTAATGACTAGCTAGTGCCGTCTCAACATGTGAAGCTAACGACTAGCTAGTCCCGTCTCAACATGTGCAGCTAACGACTAGCTAGTGTGGAACGTCAAGCCACTGCTCCGCAGCAGGCGCTATGAATAGTGCTTGTTATGACATATTCTAGACCCCCTGCTGTTACCAAGGTGACGCTTGTGAGGTGTTTTTGTCACGTCTTTCTGGCGTAGGTGTATGACACACACAGAGCAGTGTGTGTGTGTGTGTGTGTCTGAAACACAATAAGAGCAGTGTGTGTGTGTGTGTCTGAAACACACTAAGAGCAGTGTGTGTGTGTGTGTGTGTGTCTGAAACACACTAAGAGCTGTGTGTGTGTGTGTGCATGTGTGTCTGAAACACACAGAGCAGTGTGTGTGTGTGTGCATATGCAGCCGTGCATGGATTGCTGTGTCAGCTTATCACACTGCATATGGCGGCAGGACAGGCTAGTGGTCTGGGGAGTTGATCACAGACAGGAGGTCACGACCCCAGACAGGAGGTCACACTAAAGTGACCTAACAATAATTGTATCTCGCCGTTGACACATATTTATTCCAAACTAAGGTCCCATAATGCAGAAGTGACTTAGGCTCTCCATTATACTCAGTATGTCTATAACTCATTGCAGTATTCTGCAGGCAGCTTGTCAGAGAGGTAGCGATTGTTAATGACCTTATATGGTCCTTACAGGAAGCTCTCAGAGGGAGGGCAAATGTCGGGAGTGGCCAGGCGCTATGACACACTCAGACAGACAGACAGACAGACAGACAGACAGACAGACAGAGATATACGAGGTGTCCATTCTCCAGCATCTTCCTGGATGAATAATTGATCAGGGGAGATGATGGGTATTGATTAGTGCTTTCATCCGGTCTGTATTGATCCACACTGACTGTGATCACTGCTGAGGAGAAATGTGCACAGAGACAACACGGCCAACACACACACACACACACACACACACACACGTGCACGCTCGCACACACGTGCACGCTCGCACAAACGCGCTTGCACACACACACACACACGTTAGACAACAGCCTGCCATCCCACAATAACGCGTCTCCTGCTGACATCAGGTTGTGAGCATATTGAAGATGAACCTGCTAAGTGGACATAGACACTGCACCCCTCACTACTTCCCCGTTTCCCTGGGAAACAGCTGAAGCAGCTCACTGAGGCGTTGCTGTGTCTCCTCTTCATCTTGGGCTCAGAGGAGCAGCGAGGAGAGGAGAGATGTGCTGACCACAGTGGTCCCCGGGGTGTGCTCGGCGCCACAATGTCTCCCACCACTCACACCACTAACATAATCCTCTATAAGCAGGCTACAATTACACACCGGCCCTCCCCATCACCGGCCACGCGTCTAGGGGACGTCATGAGCTCTGCCTTCTTGCCTGATGTTTGATCTGTCAGCTTCTAAGCTCAGCTGCTCCACCGGAAGGTGTCGTGATAATCGACAGCCTGCTCACATCGTTGAGAGCTGCAGATTTCAACTGACAAGAAACATCCTTTTCTTTCAGCACTGCCTGCATCTGGGGATAAGGTGCTGGCTGTATTGATTATGTGTGCACGTGACGCCAGCGTGTGTGTGTGTGTGTGTGTGTGTGTGTGTGTGTGAGGGGGGTTGACAATACCAGGGTGTGGAGCACGCACACCATGGATAAGATAGCAGGTTTATAGCATAGCGTAAGTGACCTTATTAGGTGCGTGCGTGTGTGATGGGAAGAAGCCTATGTATGCTGCATTCACAACATGTACCATCTCACCTCTGTGCCCAAGAGATGAGAAGACAGTAAGTGGAACTAGGGAGTGACCATACTGGTCACATGTCCCGTCGCCCCTCTGACGTCACAGCTGCTATGATGTCACACAGTCACATGTTACTGCACATGCTCCAACACACACCGTAACACTCTTCCAGAAGCCAAATGCCTTGTTATGCACCTCGTTCACACCTCCCCCTAAACTGTGCTGACACAGCATCCTCCAAAAACACCCAGGAGCAGACATGGTCTCCCAGGGTTACAAAACATGCCCCCCTCCCCCACCCCCTTCCCCAGTGGAGCTGCATAACAGCCTGGCCATGCTGAACATGTTGAAGGCAATGAAACCTTGTGCATCTAAATGTGGGACCATGACTGCTGTCATATTAACAGCCGAGACTGACCATAGCAGAGAGGACATTTGCAGCGGTGCTCACGCCAACACAGGAGGTAGCTTTGTCTCAGCGTCACAGACCAGGGTCACCCACACCTGGAACAGAACAGAATCAACTAAACGAGTAGGCTACTGCACAGCGTTAACAGGCTGGCCATTGTTACTGTATAGTCACCCTCTCTATATTATCGCCATTGTGCACAAATCTTAGATACCTTACTCACTGTGCAAGAAGATCGCCATGCGCTGCAATTGTTTAAGTAGTTTAAGTCGTTAATCGTTTAAGAATATGTGCTGTTGCTGAGACTCACAGACATCCATGTCCATGAGCCAAATAAGCACGAATCCATGCACCGGCATATACTTTTAAACCAGTTCTAATTCATCACTTTCTTCATGTGAGTTTCTCTTTCAACTCTTCTCTTTATCGACTTTGATATCCGACTATTTCTTTATAGTTTCTGACGTGGTACGGCTCTCAGAACCTGATGTATTGACGGCTGTAGTCATTTGCCACTCCAATGACTTTCTTTTATTGCTGATACAGAGGACAAACTTCTAAACATAAAATATACCCTTACCTCCACCTCTGTGATGTCGATCTATCTCAGTCAGTGAATTGTCTTGCGGCTGGATAAGCCATTGCGTATTGGACTACGGATGAGGACATGGGCGCATTTATTATCATTTGCATAATCATTTTTTGGAGGAGGTAAGGCGGGTCAAAGGCTTGTACGTACGCTAAAATACACGTTTATTGGGATGTATGAAGGGAAGATGTGCAGGACCTGGTGTACGCATGGTTTCATACAACTAAATATTTGTGTGCGTACGCACTTTTCGAGTTTTGTGAGTACGGCATATTTTAGTATGAATGTATGATTCTTGAGGTCTTTTATCCCAACGGCTGTTTTTTTGTTTTATAAAATAGGACTAGACCTGTGTGTTTTTTATAAAATAACTTTACTTTTCCTTCTTCTGAGACTTTTTGTTATTCTATTGATGTATTGTGATGTAAGCTAATGTGGAGGCCTATGTGTCTATGATTGTATGTTGTATGTGCCTGTGTTTACTTATTGTATTATTGTATTGACGGACCAAATTGCCCCTCGGGACATTAGATTTTTGCTCTACTCTTCTCTACACCAGGGATGGACTGGCCATCGGGATGTTCCAGGCCGAGCCGGCCAGTGGGGACGGGCCAGTGGTCAAAGAGTTTTTATGTTTACATTTCTAATGTTTTACTCTACATCTGCTGCACTACAGTCAGTGCATCGCTGTGTCTGTGTGTTTGTCAGACTGGGCCAAACTAATAATTTCTATCTAGGAAATGACTAACTACTGCTAACCTACTGCATCATAGTTTATTATAGTGGATGGTGTGTAGGCTATGTGTATTTGCCAATCAGGTCTGCTCTAGATGGTTTTCGGGCTGTTTTTCAGTCCCAGTCCGACTCTGCTCTACACACACGCGGCTGCATCTCCACCACTGTGATTAGACTGTCAAATGGAGATAGTAGCTGCTTCCCACCTTTACATGTTTGCTAGCTTTAGCACTCCATCAACACTCCGCAGCACAGCTCACGCGGTGAGAAAGGCACTGGTGAAAATCTATGCCGTGCAAAAAAGACAGGATTATTTATTCAGTGTGATAAACGCAGGGCAAAGACATAAATCCTGCATGCGAGCGGTCGTACATGCTGTACATGAAAACAGTGTGCAAGCTGCTGTCCTCACAAGGATAAGATGGGAAAGCTTTTGTGGGGTCGACAGACAATCACTTCAGTCGCAAGATACAAACAGAACACCTTCTGATGTTTTAGGGTTGAGCTCAAAATGTTTGTAGGCCACTGATTACATGTTACAGAACTAAGTAGAATAAAAACAACTCACATGGCAATTTCATTCCCTACAGTCCCCCAGCAACCAATGGCCAACATTTGTCATGGCAAAAAGCCTCCTTTCTTGCAACAAATGATTCGAAGAGCATCAGATGTTCCCCACCTTGAACCAGGAGTCCTCAAACATTCCATTTCCAACATAGGTTGGCAGCTCTAAGCTATTGTGTTGGTTCGGGGAGGGGGTGGGGGGGGAGGGGGTACTAGAAACCTCCAGCAATAATTCCTGGGCACTGGACAGAGGATAGGACCCCTTATTCCACCTTATCACAGAGAAACCCTGCTCTGTCAAATTGGATTCACACAGAACAGCTGCATCCACATGAAGTGGAGTTCCTGGGAAACAACTGCAGATCAAGCATCTTATGTACATTGTGTTGTACCTCTGTTACTCTGCATTTGCATACAGCACTTAGCACATCAATCGGCCTGCTTTCACCGTGAGCGGCCATGAGCGGTGAGCGGCTGGTTACGCTGCTGGTCGTACATGGATGCAGCATACACAACATAAGCACGTTTATGCACAATATGAAAGAGTTATTCTCTGGCGTCTCAAAGTAATGAAGGTGACACAGAGTGACAGTTACCAGGGGAAACGGAAGCGGCCCGTCCTCACTATGTTGGGTCAGCATATGTGGATCACGGTCTGCTAGCTGTCTGTTCTGTGTGTGTGTGTACACAAACTGTGGTGTGGTGCAGACCGCACCTCACAACACTATCCCAGCCTTGGCAATGTGTGTCCAATCTAATGTCGGGGGCGGAGCATTTGAGGGAACACCCCTATGGCATTAGAGGGGGCGGGACTTCTGAGGGAGCTGCCTATGGCATTAGAGGGGGCGGGGCTTCTGAGAGAGCTGCCTATGACATTGAAGGGGCGGGGCTTCTGTGGGAGCTGCCTATGGCATTCGAGGGGGCGGGGCTTCTGAGGGAGCTGCCTATGGCATTAGAGGGAGAGGTGTTTTGGTCCAGTTCAAATATCAACAAGCTTTCTCCAAAATCCCTCCCCTCCACCGCCTCCCTACCCTCCCCTTCCCCTCCCCCCTGCCACATGTCCCTCACCCTCCCTCTGGGCTCATGGAGGGGTGGGGGTGGGGGGATGGGGGGAGGCCAGATGGCTCTTAGGGGCCACCGTTCATCCTCCCCACCCCCATGCACAGAGCTCTGTGCTGGGGCCCACGTCCACCCTCCACCCCCTGACCCCTCCCACCCCGAGCCTGGTCGTCAGTGCTGCATGGCCGGGCACACACTGACTGACTGGACCCTCAACTACCAACACAGCATTACCCACAGCATTACCCACAGCCCCTTACACCTGCCTGGCCTGAGCTGTCTGGGACTGGGGCCACCAGGAGGCCTGTGGCTTCTCACACGGCCCACTAGGGCTGCCCCCTTATGAAGGTCATAGTCATGATCATTTTGGTCAATGTTAAAATCACGACTACACAACACGATTACTCATTGTCTTAGTAACGGTAACTCAGTAACAGCAACATCTTTCCAAGATGTTGCCCTTGGTGATGGAGGGAGCAACCTATGGCACTCAAGGAAGAGATGTTTTTGTTTTAATGAGCGTTCTCCAGAATCTTTGACTGAACTTTAAGTCCACTGTGACAGACGGCTGTTGATCTCTGCGTTGGTTTACAGAAGGCCTGAACAACGGACCGTGCTGCTAGGGCTCTAGATGGTAACGTGTCCCTCCCCGCCACGTGGCGGTGAGCCGTGAGGGGGAGCGTACGGCCCTCAGAGGGGCCGTATAATCACACAGGGCCGGTCGTTTGTCAGTGCCACGGCGTCGTCTCACCGATATTAACGTTCAATTACTGGCACATGCCGGAGGCACGCGGCTGGCTGTGTGTCCCATCAATCACCTGCTGTCATCATCACGGAGATGCAGCCCTGCGCCCTTACTAGCCAATGAGCGGCAGGAGTCCCGGAGAATCACTGGACTGACGTGGTCACGCTTCAGTTGTCTCCACACGATGACCGACCACAATGAATACCTGTACGGTACACACACTGACCGGCCAGATCTCCCACACAGCTGGTGCCTGGCGTACAGGAAGGGAAGGTCAAGGAAGGTCAAACCAAGTGTACACTGTCTAACAGTCCACTGTGTCCAGCACTACTATAAAGCAGGAAGCCACATAACAAACCAGAATGAAGAAGACTCCACCAGACCTCTGCCAGAGCAAAGCTACGTGGTCAGCAGGACATTATTCAGATGCAGACCTGCCTCTAAGCCCCATGTATCTCTGCAGGATCTCACGGCATTCCCTGCCGCAGCAGCACTCCATTGTTACACTAACCTGCAGGGGAAATCCCAGGAATCCTAACTCAATGAATATCAATGTTCTCTCTCTCTCTGTGCTCTAAATCTCTCTCTCTCTCTCTCTCTCACACACACACACACACTCCTGCCCTTTTCAGGCCCATGATTGGCACCTCATGTACCTTCATACAAGGAGGCCAGGACATGTGGTCCTCCATCTACAGGCAGGACCAAACACAATGATCTCACCCCCCCCGCTCGGGTGAGTATCTCACACAGCATCCAGACTCACACGACCAAAAGTAATTAGTAATATGAGGTCCTGACGCACAGGAGAGGACAGTACTTCACCTCAGTGCTTCCAAATTATTTGAGAATACTGGCATGGAGAGAGAGAGAGAGAGAGAGATAGAGATAGAGAGAGAGAGAGAGAGAGAGAGAGAGAGAGAGAGAAAGAGAAAGAGAAAGAGAGAGAGAGAGAGAGAAAGAAAGACTCCAATCAGTGCCTGTGACTGAAATGATTGAGAATTGGAATATGGCCTTTTATTCATCTTTACTTTTCTTTTTTTTTACAATTTATGTCACTATAGTAGGCTGCCATGGCAACACAAATTAAATGCAAAGATTAATCCTAGACGGGTCAGGCTTTCATGAACACGTTAACCGCTGCATCCCTTGGCTCTAGGGAGAACTGTTTTTCATCTGAGCCAAGAGAAATTAACATGGAGAACAGTGGCAGGATAACCTAGTGTAGGTCTACTCAGGGTGGTGGACTCACAGACACACCTTAACACGTGTTAACTGAACCCTGTACGTCTGCTGAATGAACAAACAGAAAACAGAAGATGGAAATAAAGGGTAGAAATCGTTTCCACGGTGAGCCGCTGCGTGTTTCTCAGCCCAGTCAAGAAGCCCCATGTAATCTGTGTCAAAGCGCATTTACAGCAATGCCAGTAATCCTACTACAGTGCCCAGATACAGGCAGCGCTTAATCGTGGAACACCCTCATCACAGGGACCCCTCACAGCCAACTGCTCCAGACTGAATAGCAGCATGGCTGCAGCTCAGCCTTCAGAAGGGAAGGGTCCGCGATAACGTGAAGAGCATGTTCGATCAACACACATCTCCAGTATTCAAGGTGAAGAAGAGCACATCTACAGCACACACAAGCTTAGTGAGCTGGCCTCCTCTGTGGCTGCAGGTGTTACATAGAGGACGTGGCACATGGGCCATGCCAGCTGCAGCACTGTGGCTCGCCCACTAACGTCTAGAGAGCACAAGCTGCTTCTCCACCACCGACCATGTACCATTATAGAAATAACACACATCTTCTCTGTTGACTCGGGAAGGTCAAAAGTCAAATAAAGACCAACTCACCCTTTTCTGGTCTTCCAGGCCGTGCAGGACTGGCTTTCTCCTGGGCTGTGCACACGCCCCGGTCTCCATCTTCCCATGGGGCCAGGGGGGCCTGCCGCCTCCCCACAACAAGTGTCGAACGCTGGGCGACGACGGGAAGCGCCTGACGGGCGGCTTTCACTCTGCTGCCCAGCGGGTACGTCCTCCAGCTGGCACGAATGACGGTCCACAACCACGCAGGCTGCTGGGCCAACAGCACATGCTCAGGCAGGGAGAGACCTCAGGAAACCCTCGGCCATTGTCCCCCCAGGGGCGCTCGGCAGGTCTTGCTGGCCAGTGGCTGCCGTAAGAGTCCTAAGAGATTCATCGCTTTAATGTGTCACTGCCATGGAAACGGAATGTGTGTTTCTGTGATCATCATCTTCTAATCCACAAATATCCAACAATCCTTCATTGGGGGAATAGAATACTGTGCACAAAATGTAAAAATGTATCTGTATATTTCCAGTAGAGTTGAGTGATACAAATACAAAAAATGTGTATTTAAAAGGTAAGAAAACAATTAGAATGCAGCAGAAAGATGGTTCCAGTCACAGTTCAAAGGTTGACCCAGGTGTCCTGACAGAATAAGAATGCAGAGAAAGATAATTAGCATTAAATTAAACAATTATAAAAACACACAAGCCTTTACAGTGTAATAGATTTAGACACGTATAAAAATGTATAATTTAAGTAGTTGAAACAACTATTACATGAAATAATGTAGACATTTGGCAACAAGCTATATAATTTAGTATTTAAATTAAGATGGCTATAAAAATAAATGGAAGATGCATCATTAAAATATAAGTAATCTACTGTTCTGGTTCTATCAAGATAACTTTGTGTCTCATAAATCTTGTCAAAATGATCGTTACGACTATAAAGTCCATCCAAGATTCACCAGAATAACAAGTTCAGACAAAACTCCACGTCGAAGCACTGCAACGGGTTGCAGCATCTCTGCGGGGAAATCTGTGCGACATCATATTCGATGCTGTGATCCTCAACGTCAGGGAATCAATACAAATGACCCAGAATCATGAGCACCGGTACTTACAACGCGCATCACGCGTGATATTAAAAAGCACAAATAGAAACCCTCGCCGCACTTTACTCTTTTTGTCCTGCACGGGAAGCGGTGCTCTCCTCTCGTCTGGTGCGGACCGCAGTCCTCGCTCCTCTGGCTGGCTGCGTGGTGCTGCTAGCCGTGCGTGTGAGTGTGTGCGTGTGTGTGTGCGTGTTGAACAGCGAGGGTCCCACCACTCTCCCAGATCGATAACATTACGTCACTGGCCGCCCGCCGCCCTCCAGATGCATCCTTCTACGCGCCCGGCTGTTTCCATAGAGACTCCTAGATAGCATGCTTTTATCGCCATCTAGCGACACGAGACGTGCCAAAGCACAAATGAGAAATGTCAAGTTGTTATTTTCCCATTATAAGAATTCGTTTAAATTAGTCCTCATATTACAATGGTTTGATGCAAAAATATAATCTATATAATAACGTGATTAAGGGCGATTAAGGGGATTAAAATTGACATTACTTGATTGTGATTTGCGGCTAAATCTGAAGGTATATTCAAGAAAACTTATATTAGTCAATTGTATTCTTTCTCTATGAAATTTCAAGTAATTGTGAGTATAATTGCATACAGGTTTCGATCATATATTGCACATATTTATTTTGATTGCTACAACACTTCTAGTGCAACTTGAGCTCAATAACAAACAGCAGTCCTTTTCCTTCTTCAGCAGGAACAGGGAAGCTGGTCAGAGTTGATGGGAAGATGGATGGAGCCAAATACAGGGCAAGAAGGAAACCTGTTGAAGTCTGCAAAAGACTTGAGACTGGGGCGGAGGTTCCCCTTCCAGCAGGACAACGGCCCTAAACGTACAGCAATGGCTACAACGGACTGGTTTAGATCAAAGCATATTCATGTGTTAAAATGGCCCAGTCAAAGTCCAGATCGAAATCCAATTGAGAATCTCTAACAATACTTGAAAATTGCTCTTCACAGACGCTCTCCATTCAATCAAGAATATATATTATATTTATATATTTTTTGTTTTTACACACACTATATATACACACACACACTCTTATAAGTTAAGATATCAACTTCCTTAATATGCACCCTCTATGTAAATTTTGCTATTTTAAATCTGCAATTTGAGATTGTGGTTCTCCTATGTGAACTCCTCCACCATATATACACTATACTGTATAGCATTGATGAGGCACTGAGCAGCTATGAGGTTAATATGGGCAGACTTAAATACATTGCATCAAAACCAGCAGTGGACTTGACAGAACACAGGCTCAGGCAGGTATAGTCAGCAATTGTAAGCAAATTCATCTCCTCACAGTATACTATCTTACCATGTCCCTGTGCGGGCTGAAAAATAACATGGTATTTCTACACATTCCTGGCTCCGTAACTAGGAAACAGGAACTGGGCTCCCCAGCGTAGAGAGCAGCCAACTTACAAGACACACCAAAGCCCAAAGGCTCTAGTCTCTGTCGCCAGAGCATCTTTGAGGTGTCCGAGTGAGACTTGAACTTACCGTGCAGCTACCAGCTGGCCACCGTTACATTCAAAGCATTCCCAATATGTGGGGTGCAGCTTCTAAGGGAGCAGCCTATCGCATTGAAGGGAGCGGAGCCTCTGAGGGAGCAGCCTATGGTATTGATGGAAGGGGTGTTTTTGTTTTGATCGAGTTCAAATACCTAAGAGCCTTCACGAGAATTACTTACTATGCCTTTTAACATAGGGGACAAAGAGAGCATTGCAGAAATGTAGGCAGGAGAAGAGAACACTTACGGCATGGGTGGCACAATGGTGGGTCTGGAGCTGCTTGACATAAAAGGTAAACATTAAACATTTATGGAATGCTGTGCCTGCAAGGAAGTGTTGGAACATGCTTTGGTCTTTTGGGGCAAAATAACCTTATCACGGTACTAGTGAACTGGACTTCAAAAAGTGCTATGCAGTATAGTGTACTGCATCAAGTGTGTATGTATACCAAATACCTTCATGACATTTTATTGTGGCTTGAATGAAATACCAATACTATGTAGTTTAACATGTGGGAATTAGCTATATATATTATATTCATATATAATTGCGTCACCAGATGTATAAATACGTTATTATATATGTAATATGTAAGACTTGTCAATGTTTATTAAACAAGGCAACGAGGCTGTTCATATGGGTTCCTCCTAGCCTGCATAGCTTAATGTCCGCCAGAAGATGGCAGTAATATGAGGATGTAGGCTGTAAATCGACAAAGAAGGAGCGAGCAGGGCGGGTCAATGCTTCGGTATGTAGTGCTCATATATTACATAGTAGCGACACTTTCCACAGTAAGGCGAAAACACGTAAACTACGATTCACTAGTATATACTGCCGTATATACACCTCGCGAAGTATGCAAGTACTGTAGAAAGATTGTTTTATACATACCGTACAGTAGTCTCCTGTATATTTAATTTATAGTGCAGCAACATATATGACATCTAATATCTGCTGGTGTTCGGAGGATGGGATTTCTAATATAAATTCGGAGATATCTGGTAAGACTGGATGATATTTTCTTTAAGGTATATTCATGTTACCGTACAGTATTGAAAAAACCCGTAATTTGACCACAACCAGAACTGGTACATTCACAGTAATGTACCAGTTCTGGTATTACTAGATTAACACTACAGGTGCTTTAATGTGCCAGTTATGGTTGAATAATTCGCTTACAATGACTATAACGTGTACGTTATAAGCAGCCGGAAGTATTATATTAGATATGTTTGAAGCGGTGGTCGTGTATTGGCAAACCGCGCGCCTGAGTGCTTGGTGACAACAATCTCTCATATTGTAATAATGTATTGATCTATTAACAGATGATCGTCTTTGTGGGCAGTATTAAACGCCAGGCTGTAAACAGATCGCCAGGCTGTAAACAGATCGCCAGCTTCACATTATTCCGCGCCAGGATTTGAAAAAATGTTTACCTGCGCGGGACAGTCTTGGCGTTTCCTTACGTGACCTCTGGCCGCGTTTCTATTGGCTGTCTGGCAGAAGTGGGCGCGTCGATCTGTACGTTGGCCGTGGTGATTCGATAGAACGCACGTCAGTTACCGCCAATCTTAAACTGCTGTTTTGACGAGATCAGGTTGCGTTTATCTTGATCGACGTCTT
>JAODUH010018791.1:0-24093 GCA_027564835.1 Typhlichthys subterraneus | reverse complement strand
CTCAGAAATCTGTAATTGTCCAATATATCCCTGCATGTTTATTGGCTAATTATGAAAAATGGTGAGGCTATTATTCACCCAGTCAGAGCAACACTATGTTTACAGTTATAGATCTGGACAATTCAAATGCCCTCTTAGATAACCCATTTATATTTTCTGCTACTTTTTCTTATCCTTCACAAGAAGTTATGAAATAAAAGTTCAGAAAAGTAAAGGAAAGTGAATTTCAGCCCAAATTAGCTACAAAACTACTTATTTCTCATGCTTTTGTTTAGAGTGTTTGCCTTATTTCTTTTCCTTCGTGTTCTTACAATCGGCCCATTCAATTTAGAGTACGACAGTCTGTGGGGTTGAAGCAGCTGAGCTGTCACAATGAATTTGTGTGCCCTAAACAAGATTAACTACTGCTATTTGTATCCCCGTATCTCTGAAAGGGTAATCAACACAGCCGGTTTAGCTTGTTAATTCCTACCATGGTGACTATTAACAAAAGCCCATCAAAGTAAAGCTTTGTTTCAGAGATGGGTTTGTGCATGTGTGTATACGATAGAATAGGACAGCGCCTCTAAGGGTAAAGGGGCATGTTTACAGGAATTCTAGTAGATCTGACTGGCCTGCGGTCCACTATACATTATTATGGAAGTTCACCATAATGAAGATGAAAACAGTAGTCCATTTGTGTCCATACTTAAAGTGCCCCTGCCCCTCGATTATATTCTAGCAAAGTTGTGTGTGTGTGTGTTGTAGTAGCCTAGTTTATATGAGCTTGAATGTGTATTTTGTGCTTGTTTTACCATTAACTGGGCAGATTCTATGTGTTCTGTTCACATTTGCGTGAATGGGCAAATGGGTTGGTCATACATTTGGGAGGCTGTCAATAGAATGGGGGTTCTCTGTTAACTGTAATGACACAGCAATGGGAGTCAGGAGAGATGGATGGCTGTAAACAGAAGTCCTATTGTTTTGCCCTCAACACTCATAAGCACTCTACAACTGACTCAAAACTGTTTTATACTTGAGCTAAAGGCCAAGATAATTTAATGTTTTTTTTTTAATGTCAAACATTGTAACATTTCTTTCAGAGATAATTGTAAATGGACCGGACTCCATTTATAAAGTGCTTTTATGCAAAGCGCTTTACATTATTTTCCTCACATTCACCCATTCATACACACATTCATACACCGATGGCAATGTCAGCCACAGGAAGCAGTTAGGATTAGCTGTCTTGCTCAAGGATACATCAACACTTGGTGAGGAGTTAGCGGGTTTCGAACCAGCGAGTTCTTGATCACCTATTGCCCCACTCTACTACCACTGCAGCCTTTCACACATGAATTTATTTCCAATAATAGAAAAAAAGAAATTTTAAACTTGGTGTAACAAGTTCGGCTTGGCTTCCGTCGAAGCCTCGGCATACCTGGCATCTTGGCCGACCCATAGTGCACCAAAGTCGTCTTAAGTTCCAGCCATTATTAGTATTTAGCCATTCTGGACGGGTGTAGCGGATTAGCGACAAGCAGAAATCGTCAAATAACTTAAAAAATATTAGTCACATGTTTATTCCAAAAATGTTAACTGTAGAAGCAAACAATAAGCTGGTACATATATTTGTATCTTAGCACAACTTAACTCCTTTGCACAATTTCGTCATATTTGCAGCCTCAAACGCACATGGAATTGTCCAGTTTAGGCTGCGTCCAAATTCTCTTAACCGGTAGTTCCTAATTCCTAGTTCCTAAACCTTGTTCACTACATACTTGAGTATGAAGTAGTGAACAGGCAGGAGACACATGCACGAGCATGGCTTGACTAACGAGCAGCATGGAACGACAGGTGCGCTGCATGTTGATCTGAGCCAATCACAACCTTCACTTCAACCTCAGACTAGCCTTAGCCAATAATGTTGCGCAGTATATTATCCATTAACAGGACTATGCAGAAAAATATTCTGGATTAGTTTGTAATGAATTCCATGATAACTGTAGCCTATTGATCAAATCTATACCAAATTGGCTTTGCTCTTAAAATTGGACTGTTCTGTTCACAGTATGTTTTATTTATTTTTTATCGCTATTTTCATATTACGCATCTACTAAAAGAACAATTTTAACATCTACACATTTTCTTAGTCTAGGATAAGTTAAAATAATCAAAACCTTCTAAAATGCTTTGAATGTATGATCTATCTCTCTCTCCCTCTCTCCCTCTCTCTCTCATGGATGAGTCAGCTTGTGATTCCCTGATTAAAGCTCGTCAGGAGAAGCCACCATACTTTATCACGCACTACTTCTTTTTACCCTATTCTGATCACTTGAAGGGAGTGGAGAAATGAACAGCCTCCAGGAGGGGTGAGGGCTTTGGGAGACAAAAACATTGGCTGTCCTTTGAACAATATAATGATACAGGCTATTCATATCAAAACAAGATGAGATGGGATGGGGTTTAAAGACAAACCTAATCACACACACACGCACGCACGCACGCACACACACACAAGCACTACCATTTGTAGGGCTGCAGACAGAGGCAGTGCATTCAAAGGCTGTCAGGTAGGACATGTTTTTTTTATTACAAACAGCAATTATTTAAAATAAAAATAATGCAAAAATACTGTACATGTTGGCTATTGTATTCGCTTGGTTCATGCATCTCAGTAACCTTACAGTATACTGCAGTCACATAGTGAGCTACTCACAAACACATTCACTTGTGTGCGTACACAAGCAAGCTCAGAAGTGTCGTGTGCCAGAATTCTCCCCCCTGCTAAATGAAAGCAGAATGCTGTCAATACCCCTTTATGTGTTGTTCAATTGTATTACACAAAATTTACTGTGTTATTAACAACATGGAATATTGATGACCTCATTGCTAAGTGCGTTTTCACAGATCAATAGACCTAGTTCACCTTTTTTATGGAGTCAATATATTTGAGGGAATCGGTTTTGTTTTGCTTATATTATTCACTCCCAACAACACTGCTGTGGTGTATGTACTGTACTATAGCAACAGGACTCAGGACTCTGAATGCTATTGTCAGAAGGTGCCAGAAGCAAACGAAAGCCACAAATGAAACTTTTCACTGCATGAGATTTCTGAATATAATTCCTTGCCCATAACAATTAATTTTGTATGGCAGACTGGGGCTATACAACTTATTCAAATGTTTTTGCTAGGCATATGCTAAATAATATATAAATCCCAGCGAACAACAAATACTCCTCTGTGTGTTGTAATCAATTGTATTCCGCCCTCCAATGTTTACATAACTTGGCTGGCTCTTTAGCATACAACATATTAGGGTAAACAATTTGAAATAAGTATATAAAAATATATTTTCCTATCAAATCTTTTAGTTAAACAAATATTTACCTTGGGACACTATTGCCGATAGGGAATAGTAGTTTATGTATAGAATACTGCTCTTTGTATTTTCGCTGCCCATACATCAGGAAAGTTTCTTAGTCGAGTTGTTGAGCTGAAGTTGTAATCTTGGTTAATGTTCTATCAAAGCATTTTCAAACATACATTTTTTTCCAGTGAATCTCTAATTACACCAACATATACTGTATATATGTCTCACGCAATTAAAACATATTTTCGATTAATTCCACTTGTACAATATTTTTAGTATTTATTTTATTTTGAAATTATATACAACCATTTGCATACAGCTGGCATATCTTCTTCTAAAAATATAACACTTGGACGAAAAAAAATGGTAAAAATGTATTACTGATGCAATTAAAATGTAATTGCAAGCAATCGCTCTGTTAATTAAAAAATGTTACCTGTTCAAAATTTTACCTTAATGTTTATATATATATATATTTATATAGAGAGAAGAAAAAAAAAACATTAAGGTAAAATGTGACGCCGAATTTGTGGACGTACAGCCTAGTTTATACTTGATGGAGTCACAATGATGCATGTGGCACGTGACGGGCCGTTTGGCGTGTGCCAAAAATGCGTTGGCCCCCCAGAGCAACGATCGCAAACCACAGAATAGGCATTGCCTAGTAGCCATGCCAGCTAAATACATCACAATTTAAACAATTTAAAAGTTTTTCCTATTTCTATTGCTGTGCGAAGGTCGGAAACCTCCCGTTCAAATCACTTCACGTCTGTGCACTTCTCTTTAGAGGCTGGTACATTTTAAGAATAGGCCATTTGGCATTTATAGCGTAATCATTGAAGCAGAATTAAAACAGAAAATATAAATGGTTGGAAACCCGTCAATTGACATGTCATTAACATCTCTGTCTTATATGTGCACTTCTCTAGAGTAGAGATTTTTTTTTAAAATAATTTAATAATTGTCCTACTATAATATCCAGTCTGATTCGACTACAAAGACAAAATAAATTGTTGTTATTTAATAAGAACGATTTATGATTATCAATTAGATAGACTATCTATGTAGGATATACTCCAAACTACGCTTTTCTTCAGCACCCCCACCAAACGCGGCAAGTATGTTGAGGCATTTAGACTTCAAACATCACTTTAACATTAATGTCTATGAGTGATTGGAGCGAGCAGACTTTAATCACCTCAAAGGCATAGTACTCTACAGAAAATTTGATTGTTTTTTGTACAGAAGTCTTCAAGAGGTCCGGGACCCCCCTCAAATGTACCTCAGGGGATCTTGCAAATGATTTGTTCCCAAACTTATTTTCTTCCAAAAATGTGATGTAGAAAATGTACACACAACATAAATACAATTTGTGCCAATAAATATGTCAATACATCTTTAAATGGCTTAGTCTGTGACTTATATTTATACATGGCATACACCGCCCTACACATTGTTGATCCGGCAACAACATATTTTATATGTGCTAGTGGGTCCCTGTGCCGTGTTTCTATCAGCAAAGGGGTCCTTGGCCTGAAAACCGTTGAAGACCTCTGGTTCAATGTACTGTATTTAGAGGCAGGACAAACGCTTCAACATTCACAGCTAGCACAACACAGTGGTAAAATGTGATATGCAATTCGATCCCCTGCCTTTCTCCTTTTGGTGGTGCGTGGTGCAATCTTCCTGTGGAGCATTTTTATGGCTGAATTATATAAGAATTTTGTGCCAGCAGCTGGAAATACAGACAAGTAATCAGTTACTCTAAATTTGTTGTCATTCTACAAGTGTTTTTTTGCTGCCCATCTGTGTGTAGCAATTTGAAAATGTGTGTGGAGATTTGTCTTGTGTGCCTCCATAGCTGTGCAGCCGACACCCTACTGTCGGTGGTAGCGCCCAGTGATTTTGAGCATGACAATGCTTCTACCCATGTCGCTGGGTACTAACCGGCCTGCAGCTGTCCATATTCTCATTGCACACCAGCTACACACCAGACTTCCATTCATCAGTCACTCACATTCATGAATTGAAGCTGTTATGTTGTGGGAGTATCATGGGGTTGTTTGGGGAATGTGTTGTTTGTTAGAGGTAGTTTGTGATGTTAGTGTGTTATTAGAATAAAGTGCTGTTTATTGTTCAATCGCTTCTCCGTGCACGTTTATTTGTTTGTGACTCAGTGTTCATTCTTGTCCCTCTGCACCAGTACTCATACCGTTACAATTACCCTTTTACTGTCGCTCACGTTTGCTGTTGAATGGATGATTACAGTGGAAGTGACAGTGTTCTGCCTTGGAGAAAGGTGTATCTTTGCTATCACTATCAAAACAAAACCCTTGAAAATCAAGATATTACTTTTTATTAATACAGTATACTGTGGGTGTTTGTGTGTGTGATGTAAAAACTGCATTTGTTGCAAAAGCTAAATATTATGTACTGATATGTATTAGTGGCTTTGTGGTGACGTGTACCTTATGTCCTCTCCATTATAAGCTGCCACAGCATTGCCTTGCAGCAGTGCTTTGCTGTGGCCCCTTCACATCACTTTAACATCAGAAGAGAAGTTTTCTGTTTGAAGTACCGTGGAGCACTTATTTGGCCAAGCTGTTAAATTCATATACAACATTTAACTTGCCTATTTAAAATCCACCAATGATCTATGACAATGCTTCTTCATATGTAAACAATTTTAAAGGTTTTGCTCTGTGTTCATGCTGCCATACAGTACTCTATTCACCATAATGGGTTAATTAACATTGAATAAATACATTGTATGAGATTGTTTGACATAAATTAGACTATATTATGGTATTATTTCATTCTTAACTGTGCTGTCACAGGCAATCAGCATCAGTCAGACAGTAAGACTGATGTAGTAATCTTAGGATCTAGAGACCATTTATTCTACACTTTATGGTTACTAAATATAATTAATATGTAGATGGGACACCACCTGAGAAGGACTCAGGACTGATTATGATTGCTAATAGATTAATAACAATATTTCATAGTATGATCAATATTAAAATCAATCAACAATCTGAAGTTATTATTTATTTTCAATAATAGGGACCAAGTAGTTTTTAAATTATATACACAATCGACCATTTCTTAATAAAACAAATTTGAATTAATTAAGAAAACATAAACATTTGGAGATTATTTGAATATGGTGTGTCAAAAGTCGTGTGTGTGAAAACAGTATCCGCGCGTGTAAAAAGCATCCACGAGTGCGGATTTCTTCTCCGCGAGCACACAGAACAGTATTGGCGAGTGGAAAAGCATCTCGCGAGGGCGCATTTCTGCTCGGTGAGCACGGAGCTGAACTTTTCTCGCTCTACCCTCGCTATACACTTGCGATGGTCAGCACGCACTCGCTGGACAGTGGCTGATGTCCCTACCATGGATGTATTATAAGAAGTGGATACGGTACATAAAAATTGTGGACATTCATTTCAAGTAGAAGTGCTCAAAAGTGCAAACACTGCTGGTATGGTGTCCATACCATGGTACCTTTGCTTCCCAAAAAGCTTATTTTCCATTTAAAAACACACGCCTATAAAACGGGTTTAAACGCTGTTTTAACACCACACTCATACATAAAAGATTTGTTATATTATGAAGTTTAATGTGAGTTAGTAAGATTGTTTATTTCAATAGAGTCCAGGAAAGCTAATTGTTTTGTGTGACGGAAGAGAAGCAAGCCTCCCGCTCGATCCTGGGGGCTTGGTCTCTAATCCTTTGATTGGTTATAACGCAGTCTCCACCCTCTGACCTTTTATTTGGGAATGGTTCGGCAACACCATTAACTCTCAGTTAATTCAGAGTATTTTAGAAGGTAAGAGTGCAGCTAAAGTACTGTTACTAACGCACATTGTTACATATTTTTCAAAGTAGGGTTTTCCCTTTGGAATCCCTGATGTTATTGTATGTTGCAACACAAGGCTTTGCTCCCAGCAGTTTTGTGTTGGTAGAGTGGAAGCCATTGTTGTGGTCTGGTTCTTTTCTTCTATGATACTGTACCAACTGTGTCTATGAGTCTGTGACAACATATTACTCAAATCTTCACTTTGAAGTAATTGGAAGACTGGCCAATGTTAATGTCTATGATACTGATTGAGAGTCTGAACAGCTTCACCTTCAGTAAGTGTAAATGGTATCTTTGATCACAGTTAATTCACAATATTTTCTTCTAGGCAGGAAAGGTTTCAGTATTTCAAGTCTGTAGGTTCAGGTTTGACATAGACGGCCTACTCCAGTAGTTCCTTGCATGGCCCGTTTCAAAATGGATCGGATTAGTTAATTCTAGTGATTAATATCTTGATAGCACCTTAATACATAAGGTACTAACAACGCACTTAGATAATACGATAAAAAAGACTCAAAACGTACAAAAATAGGAAATAGCAAATAGTTACACAGTAAAAAATGTATATTCTACATAATATTTTGCATATACTATATATTTACTAATAAAGACGGCGTCTTGCTACAAGGTGTTCCGGGTTTTTCTCCAGGGAATTAATGAAAATAATACATAGAAGATAAAATTGATTGTATTGTAGAAAAATGCACTCTGTTATAATGTATATTTTATATATATGTCAACTGTGCCATCTTATGTTGCATTATTTTGTGTTATTGTGCGTGATACACTTTTTATTGCTTTGGAAAAAAATGTCAATCATTAATAATTAAATTAGGTCCTAATTAAACAATATTGAAGATGCACTATATCACTATATCACTATATCAAAATTAAAGTCCAGATATATACAAGTGAATGACATTCTTGAAAATTAAAAGATCATTATTACAGTATATGAAAGGATTTGATAGAATATTTCATTTCAAAAGTTAAATGTAGGCAAGCAACAAAACGAAATATAAAGCATTCATACATCCTCTATTGTTACACAATAATCAAGAGTGAAATATGTAATTATTGCTCTGTGTGCGTGTGTGTGTGTATGTGTGTGTGTGTGCGCGCGCACATATGTTGTAGACTGAGAGAAGGCAATCATTCTCCTTGGCTGTTTCACTACATATTCCATGAACATAACACCAGTGCCACCTTCTGTCTGCGTCTGTCATTCAATGATACATTCCATCTCTACATGCCCTCGGTTGCTGAACCCTGTCTGACAGAGCAGGGAGACTATTGCAGAATAGTCTGAACTTCTTAAAAACTGTGGCATGCTGCGGGCCCTTCAATGAGGGCCCGCCAGTATCTATAGCATCCAGCTGCAGCCCAGCAGCCACGACCTGTGGCTAAGAAAGGAAAGGCCTGTGGCTGATTCAGACGACATTTCCTTTTCATTTTATTTTTTTTCTTCAAGATGCAGATCAGACAGCATGAGTATTGCACAGGTGTGCCTTAGCGTGGCCACAATAAAAGGCCACTCGAAAATGTGACTGATGATATTAAGACATATCTGGCTACAGCAGTGTTGCAGCCCTTTTTAAACAACTTAGTTACATTAGAACAGCGTGGAGTCTTCACCTCACAGCTTGGTCAGTTTATTAAAGGTACTATCCAGTGTGTGATAGCAGACATCTTGGTGCCTGCACTTGCTGGCTTTGTTGAGAGCTTTTCTGGACACTTTATCTGTAGGTTTTGTACTGGACGGTCGGGAATTCAGTGTAAAAAAGTATGGCACTTTCAAATTGAGGACAAAAGTACATCATGCTGCTCATGTCAGGTCTGCAGAAAGTAATGAAGTCTCTTGTGGAGTAAAAAAAACAGTTTGTTACTGAGTACCTTTCTAATTTCCATGTATGCACAGGCTATCCGCCACATATTGCACATTATTTGCTTGATGGAATTGTTCCTGTTGCTTTGATCAGTTGATTTTAAGGAAGTAACTCACACTTGAATATCTCAGTACCTCAATCCAGAAATTCCCCTACAAGTGGGCAGACAAAACAAATAAACCTAATGTAATTCAGCGTAATTTTGCTAAGAAAAAATGTATAGGTGGTAATGCACATGAAAGCTGGCATTTGTTGAGGTTGATTCCATGTATGTACCAGATTATGAGCTAGTGTGGCAGGTTTTGTTAGATTTAAAGGACATTGTTGAACTTTGTGTTGCCCCTGATCACACGGACACATAGGGTTTATTTTCCAGTGTTTTCAAGATGTTAAAATTGCACCTTGCTGATCAGACTACAGTGAAGGATACGGGAGGCAGAATGGGGTTCATTGTTGTTTGTGTAAACATTGGCAGCTTGGTCACACAGCCCTGGAATCATGTATAGGGACAGGGGTGTTATGTTTTTATAACCAGCCATGTATATACTAAGCACATTATTTCATGAATGAAGGTTAAATTATACCATAGCACAACATCGCAGCCATCCTTGCCCATGCATGAAGGGTTACATAACACAAAATCGCAGCCGTTCATAATAAGACAGAAAGGTGTCTAGCTGCTAGCAACAACACAAAATGATATTCAGTTAAACAAGAAACGTTAAAGTTAAACAAAGACATATGCCATATGCTTTACCCCCAGACATTGGGGGGGTAAAGTCCGCCGATCCGGACCCATATCCCCAGGCATTTCAGCCAAATGCTGCTGCTGTGTGCCAGCGTGTTGATGTGATGCATCGCTTATAAAAACACAAGAGGCATTGAAACTTACAAACATATTTATTTATTGACCAATTGTTTAAGCGTGTCATTCATGTCCGACAACACATTATTAATTCCTCGCTGTTCCCTTGCAACCTTGTTGATGGCATCAATTGTGTCCCTTTGCATTTGTAGAACTTCGTTTGGTGAGGACACGGCCGCTGGAGGGTTGGGATGCACGAGGTGCTGTGGAGAAGCCGGGCATACACGCTCAGCTCCAGCACCACTGACACCACACGCAGCAACTATAAGACACGTTTTTGTTTGAATAAAGTCATGTTAAGTTTTAAGTGTAAATTGTTACATAAATATTTGCATGCATGTTGTTTACCCGTAGCCTAACAAAGGAACACAAATTATGCCTACACGAGTCCTCCGTTGCTTGTAGTCCAACATCTGTGTCCCATTCCGCTTCTGTCACCACGCCGATCAGGAGAGTTTTCCCAATTATCCCAGCCAGTCATCTAGCGGGGTGAGCTCCGGCCCCCTATTCCACCGCCCGTGGCACAGACACTCACACCTGTGTAGAGCTATATGCTTGTTGGCGTCCACTTTCAGGTCGGACCACCTTTTGTTTTTTCAGCCACAGACACAGACCGACCTACATCATCGATTTTCTCAGTTTTTTTCAACAGGTTACATTTTTCATTCAAATATATATGAATATTAATGTGGGGCATTTCAGTGACCATTTATAGGCAATTGTGGGTGTTAATTGGGTGTGACAAAATGCTCACTCACGTACTCTAATTTGAGAGTAGATTGCGATTTATAAAGGGAAAACAGGCACGCACTGTGTTTCGTGTGTACGCAACATTTTCATAAATTAAAGGCCCCAGAACATCAAATCCCGAAGCCCAGATGAGGCCAGGACTTTGTCTTCATATGGAAGTAGTGATGGTACAATTATTCTCTCTTCTGAGTTTTCCTC
This sequence comes from Typhlichthys subterraneus, assembly GCA_027564835.1. NCBI lineage: Eukaryota > Metazoa > Chordata > Actinopteri > Percopsiformes > Amblyopsidae > Typhlichthys > Typhlichthys subterraneus. The sequence goes on along the minus strand of JAODUH010018791.1, from coordinate 13,174 downwards.
AACATCCACACCTCTCTCCTCAAGAACCTCATCTTGGCCAAATTCCTTTGTTATACCCTACTTCTCCTATGAAGCATAAATTCAGCTTCCAACAGGAAATTCTGAGTTTTGCAGAGAATGGGGTGACTGTAGAGAGTTTGTAAGAGGATAGGGTTTCACTGCTGACAGATGTTACCAAGAAAAACAATCAAACAATGTAGCATACCTTCTCTTACAGATGAGAGGAGGTGGTTAAGGAAAAGCAATCAATCTCAGAATTTAGGAGAAGATGTGATGCTTGTACACTTCACCTGCACTCACTTCATTCCATGTGAACGAAGTGAGTGCAGGTGAAGTGTACAAGACAGGAATGCACATTGAAAGTTGATTACCATAATGATAAATTGTTAAACCACCGGATGTATTTTTAATTGCATTATTTGTACATTATTATTATTATTATTATTATTATTATTAATATTAATCAGATATTTACAAGGCGGGTTAGGGTTAGAAAATATATAGGACATGTATTCAATGTACACATACAATTTGCTTAGGGATAAGCCAATGTAAAATGTTAAAGGCTGATCGCATGCCAATTGCTTGATGGAAGAATTTGTGTGCCAGCACAAAGCATACACTGACACAGCAATAGTATATCGTCATTAACAAGTTATCTGCCATCTAATAACTTACACGATCAGATGTTTATTTGCAGTTTGATCTTAAATATGAATGCCATTATAATGTCCAGTGCCGCGCCACCGATGGGCGGCAGGTGGAGAGGGGGGTCCCCTTCGTCCTAGGGTGAGAGAACTGGTACGGCTTTTAAGGCCCGCCTTACCGGTTCTAATAGTCTGTAGTTGTTTGGTGAGTATACATGCAGGGTCTGTATATCAAGGCTATACAGCACCCTCGTATGCGTACGAGGGAGTCTTGGTAATTCCTACACTGAGGATAGTGGGTAGGCCTACAAGGTATGACTGGACAATTAATTGTTTTCAAACCGAAATTGCGATTTGAAACAATGCGATGAAATTGCGATTTGAAACAACGCTGTGTTTCAGCAGTACACGTGCACAGGATGATGGCAGAACCAGCGTGGCTCTAGAACTGCCTTTGTTGGTGTACAGCGCATTGTTCCATTTAAATGATATGTCCATATACGATCAGAATTATTTCATTTCATATAAGAAACAGCATACTGAAAGATGTAATAAAAATATATATGTTGGTAATGATGATAAATTGTGATTATGACTTATTCACTAATAGCTATAAACGAGCATAGCTATAATAATTTATAATCTCACACTTCCTCATTCATTGTGCTCTCATCAGCTCATTGCTGACTTTGTATCTATAATACCCACAACATATAATAATACCCACAAAATAAAAAATGTGTGATATAAGTAGTGCTATATGTGTATGTATGTGTGTACATGTATGTGTGTGTGTAGTGAAATGTATGGGCACATTTGACATGCTGTCAATATCTTCTCAAGACATGTTGCACCCTTTTCATGTCACACATGCATATTCTGTATTACGCAGGCTAGAGATACTGTAGTGCTGCTAGCTGTTTGGTAGCTGATGACGTTGAAGACAAATGGGTCTGCTTCAGTTGTTCAGCTTTTCCTGGTGATGTTTTTAATTGTTACGTCATTGTGTTTGCCCTCACTACTTACATTCAAGCAAGATGTTTGAATGTAACAGTGCTTGGCTGAAAATAAGTGTCACAAAGTTTATGACCCATGCATTCCACCTTGTGTACACATACAGACAAGCACAACCACCTTGTGCATGCATGCAAGGTCATCATTCAACATTTGCACCTAGCACAGGCAATGTACTGTATTGCTTAAATAGGAAAAGTATTTAATTGTTATGCCCACACTGTATATAGCCAAAGAAATGGGCTCCCAATAAATATAAAGTTTAAAATATAGGATTATTTTTTTATTTTAATTGCCTTGCCTCTTTTAGCAAATTAATATTGTTGAAACAAACCAACTGACTAAGGATATATTCCTTGACACTGAGAATATAGGTTATAAATCTCAGTTAATAAAAAATGAAAATAAATCAGTATTTCATATGTAATAAATGTCTGGTGTTAAAGACAGGATATATCAGAGTTAATGCATAACCCATGTTGTGTGTGCATAATATAATGGCCCATGTGAGACACACACACACACACACACATGCCGCCAAATATAAAATCCCTACACTGTAAAAAATATCTGTGGATTTCACAGTGAGAAACTGTCAAATCATGAAGGTAAAACACTGTTAACTCTAAAATGGTTTAATAATCCTCCTGTAACAGTGAAACACATCAGCCAAAACAATAATTTATGCATATATTTTCTGCAAAAAATACATTACTCCACCGTAAAATAAAGTTTCACTGTGTTTATATTGGAAATGCTGTATATTTAATGGCCAATACTGTAATTTTATTTTTTCATCATTACACTGAATTATGACTTAGGTATTTGCAAAAAAATAAATGTAATTAGAAATATGCGTGAGACATTTCAAAAAGACCTTCTCCTATATGTTAAAGATATGTTTCCTATCACTTTAAAAAAAAAAAAAAAAAAAAACTGGCAGCTGTGATTGCCAGGATGTCACCATAATAAATACAGTAGAATTTGGCTGTGATTAAGTGTTAGAACACTGAACTGAAATGAAAGCATAGAACAAATAAACAATTGAAGTTAAAAAAGAAATCATGGGATCAATTTATAAATGAAAATGTATTCTAAACGTTTCACTCTTCAAAGTAGCCAAATAAATTAAATAATCAAGTTCAAAATAGCCAAAACAATTAAATAATCGATATATGATCATATCTGCAATATGTGCTTTTTCGGCCACACACACACACACACACACATAGCCAGATTACACACACAGAGAGTGTGATGTCATTCTTCACTAAGGATGTTGTTGTGGCTTGGGGGGTCCGAACCTATTCATTGTCATTAACAGCCACAGTCACGACTGCCCGCAGCCATAAGCCCCGCCAGTGCACGCTGTTGAGGCTAGCAATGACCGCCCCCCAATTCTGCCTCATGGCAAGGTGGAATGATGCCGCATTATTTTGCCTTGAGAACGCTGTGTACAAAGGGTTTCTGGTTGAATGTCCCGACCGTTCTTATAATACATCAGTAATCCCCACACAGCTCCAGTTGCCATGGCGGAGCAGCAAAGCCTGGCTGTCACATCAGCACCCTACGCAGAAGAGAAGGCGTGGTTAAGAGGGGGTGGGGCTCATTTGCATTCATTCAAAAGTTACATAATCATGTAGCATAACATGAAATAGGACCTCAAAGGACTGTCATGTGAAAAATGGGCATCATTTGTCCCATACAAAAAGGTAACTGGAACCAGTAGTCTGACTGCGTCTATGTTTATTGTAATCAAGTACAAACACAATTAAGACTATCTGGTTGTGTGCAGGATCTCCTTGGCTGACACATTCATGTGGACATTAAATTGTTATATATAATATATTTTAAATAAACTTTTGTTTGCCAAACCGGGGCCGTCTTAAACAAAAGTATTCTTCGGGACAGATTTGGCATCCAGAACCCCGGTCTGCCTGTGAACAACAGACGGTGAGTGCAATGTGTAGTTACGCAGTAGAAGTATCCAAGTCAAGGTGCACTGTTACTGCGCTACGGGGAAGCATGGTCGTGTATGCATGTATCCAAGTCTACGTATGAGTGAACGGGTCATTCTATAGGCAACATCCTCGACAATGTTCGGGTCAGATGTTCCCGTGACGGAACTCACCACAACTACAGTCTTATTATAAATTAAATCCTCAAATGTTTTTATTTTTTATATCTAGCTGCCGTATACTGCATTACAGTATGCCCAATATATTACCCTAAAGTAGATTGTTTTCCATGTATCATTATATTAATGTCAACTAAAGGTATTGTAGCGCAGTGGGAGTAATTTGAGGCATGAGTCCTACAGGGTACGGCATCAGTTTAAAAGGAGTTTGATGCTTCGTGTTGAATGGAAAGACTAAGGGAGGGGTGTCAGGGAATGGTAAGCCAGCCTTGTTTATTCCTCTCATAAAGGGCTCTGTCATCGCTGTCAGCCCAAAGGACAGAAACCAATTTCAAGCTGACACGTGACGTGTGTGTTTGTGTGTGTGTATCCACGTGCATGCGCACCCATGTGTGTATGTGCCACGGTGACTTAGATAGGTAGAGACACACATACACAGGCTCACACACAGATGTTTATAGCCCAGCATCATACACATACTGTATGCTTAAATACAGGTACACACAGATGACGGTATAAAAATAAACACCCAAACTAAAACGTAATAGGCAACACGTGCACACACATGCACGTGCACGCACACACAAACACACAGGTATATAATAAAAGTGCAAATTAGAATGCAGATGAGTGTCTGGATGAGTGTTGCTTCAGGCTATTCATTCTCTACCTGTGACACATAACAGTCACTTCTCATCTGTCTCAGAGAGAGAGAGAAAGAGAGAGATTATCAGATACACTGGCCAAAGTCAAAACGAGACAAAACGTGAGCAGCAGCAGCACGCAGACGCACATCACATGCTGTACTGTATACTTTCATTCATTTCATTAGTTAAATTAAATGCATTGAACCATTTAGGTTTTTGATGTTTTGATATTTTTTGCATGCAAAGTAACGACATTTATTTGTTACTGATACTGACATCCTTCCATCAACCAGCTATGCTCATTTGCTTTGGTAACTACATTTACTAACTAACTACATTTAGTTTTGTTTTTCAAGCCAATTTGATTTATATTGCACCAGTGAGATTAATTCAACCAAAACTTTTGGGCTGAAGAGTGGGAGATGGAGAGAGTTTACGTATATTACTGCAGACCCAGTATCAACCAGATTTGAAGATGATTTACTTAAAATCATTTGTTCATACTTTGTTGCCCTGAGCCACTGGCGTCCAATATGTGTGTGCGCATGTGTGTGTATTTGTGCAAGGGGTTCAGTCTAACATGCTGTAAATGCCAGGGGTAACATGTAATCTCATTAACATGAAACTGAATCTGTTAACAGGAGTAATGAATGCATCTAACCTGGGAAAGTAATAAGGAATAGAGAGAGAGAAAGACAATAGTTGAAGTGGTGTTTATTTCAAACCAATCTCTTCTATTCTTTTTTCCTCTATAGCCTGTACACTACAGTATACTGTATACTGTACAAGCTTGTCTGTGTGGATTTCATGAGATTTGGCTGCTTACAGTACTTTATCATTATGTTCCCGATATTAATGAGCCAACATTTAATGGAGCCAGATATCAGTTAAAGTACCCTGGAAATAATGTTAAAAAACATAACATATTAACAATTTATTATAGTATAGTGTATGTATACAAAGCTTGTAGGAATGTCTTTATTTTCCATTTAAGTTGTTTGCCGAGAAGGGTGCATTGCTTAGCATAATGTCTGCACAACTTTGTACTCGAAATGCCTACATATAAGACTTCTGTGGGAGTTTAAATCACTGTAGCTACGATGCATTACTGCAATCTTACTGAGTGATGATGCATCACACCTCGTTTCTGGAATAGTAAGAGTCATTGCGTGAAACCTGACTAAAACTTTCTCCTGCCTTCCACCATGTCTCATGGGCTGGTGACTCCAGCAATATAGCCCATGAATAATTTTGACTACAAATATTTTGAGTTTTATTTAGAACATATTCTTACAGCCACAAATAGCGTGCTCCTTATGAAGTATCATTTAAATATACAGTATGTAACCTGATCTACTGTTTCCAATTATGTGGTCCCACGATTATACAGTAGGCTATGTACTATTTCGATGTACAGTATATTGATATTATCATTGGCCCATGCCGTTTTTACATTTTATGATGGTCTGTGCTAAAATATTCCTTTAAAATTATAATTAACATTAAGGAAAGCTTATGTTGATGATCCCTTACAAGCAATGGACAGGCAATTAAAGATCCTTGACTCAAATACAGCGAAAATAAGTGATGTAATGATGTGAACAATTAGACAGAACCTAATTAATTTGAAGGATGAGTGCTCGGATGATTTTGACAAAGTTATAGATAGAGAACGAGGTAATGGATGAGATGCAGAGGTATGGAGGCACGTGCTGGATTGATGTATTACATTACAGTATATTTCTTTGTTTGGTAATACACAATGTATTGTTGTGTATTGATCATTGACACGTACAGTAAGTTGAATAATGGGAGATACACGTCCCAAAAGTTTTGGTGTGCACAAACTGAGTTAGCACCACATGCCACAAACCGCCTACAGTAAAACAGCACAATGCCTTCAACATTTGACATAGAAACATTGCAATTCTGTTATTACTGCTGTAATCCCCTGCTACGATAGAACTTGTATTTAGAAAAACAGGTCTTATATTGAAGTTGCCTTTGACACTTTTCACATGCTGAACACTGGCTGAGAAACATTTATAGTGCAGACTCTTGGCACAATGTATTCTACTTCGATCGATGCCCACAGTGAAATTGTATTGAAATGTTACCCCCTCCGGGGAGAACAGCATTGGATGTAGAACAGTACGGTGGGGGCTAATAGGGATTATGTGTCCTGCTCAAAGACACCTCAGTTGGACATGGGCTGACAAGGGTGCATGAACCCACTTTGGTTGAAGGACAGCCTCTTTAACCGCTAAGCCTCTCTGCGGCAGTCACAAAGTTATAACCTTTGTACCACACTGTTCTCTCACAGTGGTTACACAAGTCCAACAGCCTTCAGTAGAGACAGTGTTCTGCAGGTCATTTAGCAGACGCCTTTATCCAATGTGATTTACAGTGACTTCAAAGAGCAGGTAGAGGCTACTGGCAAACAGTATTACTCTTGAATGCTCATAGGAAGGCCCGTACTGGCGGGTTGAACCCAAGACCTTTTGACTGGGAGTTGAACACACAGACCACAGCCCTGTCTCCTTCACTATTTAACTCTATTGAGGGATAGCAACTTAAATTGTATAATGTGTGTGTGACCTTTTGACCTCAGTCATGTGGGAATGTTGCCTCAAACAGCAGCATTAAGGTAAACTCATATTGACATGACTGTATTATTTCATATCACAGCTAATTTCACAGCTCATTAATTTACCTGCTATCACCAAAAAATGATTTTGAGTGTACAAGCTGTGTCTGTGCACGTCACCTCAGAGCAGACTCAGCTTTGACTTTACAGGGTTTCTCACACCTTTTTTCAGCAGAGAGAATTAGTGTGTGAACAAGTGTTTGGGAAGTCATTTCTGGGACAACGCCATGGGACTGGACTAAGGAATTGGATGTTCAATGGAGAGGTGTACAATAATGAAAACTAGAGTGCTTTGACACAGAATGGTGTGTAACTATAGGTTCAAGCAACAAAACACACAATTAAGTATAAAGACCTTCGCCTTCCAGCACACTCTGACTTCACAGTACTTTGGGCCATATACTGTAGTGTATTTACCTAATCTCTTACTTGCATCTTCACTCATTGTCTATAGCAACAAATTCATAATTCCTCAACACTAATAATAAACAATCACTACAATTGCAAAATGCTCACATACAGTATGACATAAACACAAAATATGTATCTCAACAGAACTCTAATATACACTCATTCTATTTTGCATATTTCCTAGTAAAAGTGTGTGTGTTGGGGGTAGGAGGGGGGAGAGAAGTACCCAACTCCCAACTCCTCACCTCCCCACATAAACCTCCTCCCACCTGCCTACCAACAAACAATTTTATATTGTTTAAAGAGAATTACACAACTTCCTACTTGCAAACGCCTATGTCCAATCATGCATGAAGTTACACCATATATGACATAAATATATAAAAGAAAACAATGATGCATTTGCTAGCAGCACTAGCTTTTAAAGACTGGGCCCTATTTTAACGCTTTAAGCGCACGGTCTAAAGCTCGGAAGATGACGGAAATGGAAACGGAAGACAAACGGTCAGTGCGCCGGATGCATGGTTCAAAAGGGTTGGACTTAATCTCTTCATTATCCATGGGTGTGTTTTGGGCGTAATATACGATAAACACATTTAATCTCCCATTCTCTTTAAAAATCCAGGCACTCTTGCATCAAAGGCGGATTGACAAGAGCGTTACTACCCATACTGCAAACAATGCAACCGCATTATCGTTGATGTTTGACTTGGGACAATGCATATGTCTCCCCCGATCTTCTAAAATGCTTATAGCTGCTGCAGATATTTGGCATTGGCAGTAGGCTAGTACAGTTCATTTCGCTGTTTCCGTTTAAATTGGGTTAATTTTAGAAATGGCTTGTTTCAAAATAGGCTATTATTTTAAAGGGCCCACTCTCACCATGGCGGGTTTGTGACAGCACTGGAGCAAACTATCTATAGCGAGATTCCTAAAATATGTTTATGTAGGTTACACACTAATGATATTTCGCATTGTACACTATTAATATTGAATCCTTTGCATATTTGTGCACTCCGGTACGTCCCTATATGTGTAACAAGCAGGGTGTGCACACATTGTCCACTTGCCATAGGCAATACAATATTTATAATGTTCCTCGCGCTGACTTTAAACCAGGTTTTTACTGTTCATTCGCGCAATCACTTTCTGCTGCCTCAAGATAACAATGCGCCAGCAATGCGCTAAACCACACCTCATGTTTAGACCAACACACCCACCGGCGCTCAAATGGGCACAAGTGCATTTGCTATTTAGACAACGTGGGCACTGGATGGGAAAATGACAACTACATTGGTCTGAAACTAGCTAACTGAGACTTGCGTTCCCGCTTTGCGCTGCATTGAATCCCAGAGCTTAAACGCCACAGGTGATGTCGCTTTTGGAACAGTGTCAAAAGTAGCTCCCTTTTCTACAGTAACTGGGCAAAGTGTGAGTACTACTCACATTTGGAGCGGGAGCAACTCAATTATACAACACACAAGAACTACTTACTCGTGGATATCAAATGCTGAAAAAACTCGGTACGGGATGCTAGTAGCTTGTCAGACATCAAGGATATATTCCAGTGGAACGATTATGTGGACAAAATAATTGTCCTGAAACCAAAATTAGCCAACCTAATGTTTTGGAGTAAGCGTGCCCTGGCCCTGAATGTTTACTGCAGTGTGAGTGCAGGCCAGCGGGGGAGTGGGGAATGGGTAAAATCTTGCTCGGTTCAAGGCAACATGGGCCAAGTGAGAGTACGCCCTTAGTAAGATAACAAAATGGCCTTTAAACTTGGTTCATCTCAACTCCATACAAACTGCCTGAGGATCATGAGATTGTTGTGCGGCAACCACACAATGACCTTTATTTATAAATTAAATTCTACAAAGGCCAAGTCTGTCTGCAGAAAATCTGACTTTCAACAGAGAATCCACAGCTTATTAACTGACCGAGCCCATTCACTTTCAGGCCTTCTTACTCATATACATTCTATGTGCATTGTACTGGACACTATCCATTGGTCAGCATGTTCAGCAAGTTCACAGTAAGGTTCCAGACAAAATAAAAGAAATCTATATTTAACCTTAAACTCTGAAAGATGTGTGGCATCTGATACACATGCCACACTCACAATAACACAACACAATAACAGGCGACATTCAAGCGAGTGTTTTAAACGTATATTTTCACATATCACAGCACATGAAGCCTACATTACATGTAGCGGATCTACTAGGGTACACTGCACATCACAATTAAAAAACAAAAACTGAATTAAAACAGGAAAAGACACCTTAAGCTTTACACATTACACATTTTGACATGCTCTGACCACATTTATGTTAATATTCATCAATTTCTCACTTTAGCTTGCATGTAGTGCAGCTTCTAGACTACACTGTGCATGATACTTTGTAAGAACCCTTGGAAGCTGTCTAAAGTGTGTGTAAGTAGTATAAATAATAAAGCAGCATTGAAAAGTTTAGATGCAAAAACCTAAGTCCTTTTAGCAACACAGCAATATTATTAGGTTTACGTATTTGGGTTCACTCATTTCACCTTTATTACAATGCAAAATCTTTGTGTCACTGAGTAAATAAAACTTACATTATTTAAATATTGCCAATTAAAAAAATATATATACGTCAAATGGACTTAGTTTTCACATCTGAACTCTTAATTTTAATAAAATAAATGTGTTGTACAGGAGGATTACATCTTTTAACTTTGACAGATAACTTAACAGGAACCAGATGGTATAAAGAGGCAATGGCTGAAGATGAGGGGGAGATCTGCTGGGGGTTGTTGATTCTTCTGTAAAATGTCATTATCAGTTATTTTTGGGTTTTGTTATATACTGACGTTTTGTTATGTACTGACGTTGATAAATAAATCACGCATTGATTGCAGAAGTGAGTGTGCGTTTTTTTTATTTTTTTTGCCATTGCCACTCGACCAACCTCACAATGTTCATGATCTGAGCTTTATTAACCAAAATGCAAAGAAACCAAGTCCAGAACCAAAGAAAAACTCCTTATGAATAAAAAATAATCATTAATTGGAATGTGTATTTATGCTGTTATCCTGTTTCAGTCAGACAACTACTCAGTACAAAAACAACTTAATGGAACATAGAGCAAGCAGTATGCTATTTAATAATTAAACTTCTCGTCATAATGGTACTCTGTAAGTATGGGTGTAAAGAACGTGCAAATATGTTAAATATAATATTATACAAATACCTGTATTTGCACTTTGTGCTTTTTGCACAAGCACTTGTGTTACATGAATTTGTATGAAAAGTGCTATATAACATAATATATAATATATATAATTAACAATCTGTTAATTTTCTCCACTGTGATCCATGTCTGTCCCCACAGTTTTGTCACTCTGAAAGCGTTGAATCCAACATGCTCACAATTTACAGCGTCTACAGCGAGTGCAGACAGGGAGAGACTGACCCAATGAACAAGAAAAAGTATTATTTCAAAAGTACTATTTCCCAAAAAAAAAAAAAAGTATAACCGACTAGCGAGTCTGGCAATGTTTAACAAACTTAGCAAGCGTAAGGAATGGCGAGGGATTGCTTCAAAGAACCTCCTTCATTCAACGGGACAATGAGCTGTTGTTGAGTCAGTTGATGGGTGGGAAGAGGGCATACTACCGTGGCCTGCCTGAGCTAATACGCTTGATTTGTGGTTGGTTGGTGCAATAAATTGTAACGTTCTTTTAGCCTTTTAACTTTCTCTTCTGCGCCTGGTTCATTACATGCAGGATAATGTGGAATCATTTCACAAGATCTGAGATTTGTGAGGAGCTCTTCCTGTCCAATTGTTATCATGTTACCATCTGGAAGGTGGAACAAAAGTTCCACACAATCCCAGACATTATAGTTGTTACCTAGGATTTCCCTGCACTCAATTAACTCATTTTCCTTGTCAACAACTATTGTATATTTAAGAGAATCACATATTGCTTGGGAATGCCATATTATTTTACCAGCTTCATTCGTATAAGTACAAACTGCATCAGGGTCACTGCCAGTAAATTCTGGAAAGTTATTAAATATTACAGTCTGGGCTATGCACAAGCACCTTGTATGCCATTTTCTTTTTGAAAACCTCGGTTTCATATATTCTCATGATGGGCTGTTGTCCATCACAGAGCTGCTGTTGAAATAGCTCCAAAAGTCTTGAAAAAGTGAACTTATAGTTTCCATATTGAGATTTTGAGGAGAATGCAGGAGATGTGGTAAATTGCTGTAAAAAGGAATTTGACCTTTTTCTTTTCTCTCCATTTGTATTCATCAAGTAAGGCAGTTGGGTATTAATATATAGGTGTTCTGCTGCTTCAATATCACTTGTGTTAACATCTAGAGACCAGTAGATACAATTGCTCCCTTCATTTCTTCCTCCCCTAAACCCACCTGAGTCCATTATTTCATTAAGATGTATCCACGTGGTCACATGGGAAACATTTGCTATTTGGAATTCCACATTGGGATATGGTTGCATGCGTTTGTGTATGTATCCATGATACCAAAGTGATTTAATCTTTTTCAAAATGTCTAGAGTCATGTGCTCTCCCTCAAAGCAGTCTGCTTTCCATTTCTTTCACTTCCTTTTCTCTTCATTTTAACTTTCCTGAAATGGTGAAAGGGACATAATTTAGCCAAGCACTAAGTGAGTGTCATTTTAATTGTCTACATGTCAGCAAGACAGAAAGAATAGTTAAACTAAAACAATTCCCTTCCTGGATAAACAGCCACATCAGAAGTGTTCCATTTGTCAGACTCAGAAGCAGCAACTCAGCAAAAACGAAAAAGCGTAATTCTAAAATGAGAATGAAACTAATAATACATACTAATAATACATATTCTTACCTGTGCTTCACTGATGTTCAACTGGGAAGTGTCACCTCAATGACACAAGCAGTAATCTATGACATGCAGTTATAGTGACGGTTGGAACCGGCTATCAAACCGGCATGGCCGTTCCCTATAGGGATTGTAAAGTAATAAGATATACAGCATAACCACCTCCCTTCAACCCGAGAGGAAAAGCCTATTATGGGTAATATTAAATGCAAATGCAATTAAAATCTAGAATTCAAAGGTTTACAACTTTTTTTTTTTTTAAATACAACTTGATAATCAGGCTGTAGCTATACAGTACTTAAAATTAAACGAGAATTTAGTAGTATGGCTATACAGAATGTGCCTACAATATTAATTCAAGTCTGTAGTGAAACTACAGTATACTTGAAATATATTTTCAAGTACATAAATTATACTTACAATTAATGTTTTCTATACAACAAAGAATACATTGTTAAAGAAACCGTCCATAACATATTCATTAGAACTTCTGATTTATCCCATTTTGCTCACACTGGTGTATTTTGCAATTTATTCTGCCTTGAAGACATCCATCAGTTAGGCCGCGTGTCCACCAAAACGTTTTAACGCGGCTGAAAACGCCAGTCGCTCTGCTGAAAAAGCCTGTCGGCGCTATGAAGCGTTTTTGGAAGCGCAGCGTTTTTTCAACTGAGACGCTTTGGTTGCTATGAAACAGAATCTCCGTGGGAATTAATATGTTGCAAACAAATGCTAGTTTGTGTTATCAACAAATTATTTCATTTGTAATATTCTATACATTATTGTTTGTGTTAGTATTGTTGT
>JAODUH010018780.1:8293-26097 GCA_027564835.1 Typhlichthys subterraneus | reverse complement strand
TAATATTTTTATATATTTAGGGAAAGTAAATTCAAAATTAAATGAACTTTTATCAAATTATGATCATGATTTATGATTATGATTCATGTTAGGCCAACAGAGAAGGCCTTGCTGGCCCTGACGGCTCCCCACTGGTAATAGACATGGGTTATAGGCCATGGGCGGATGGAAAAATAGGGTGGGGGTGGATTTGATGGGAGATTGAACTACGGGGACCACAATTCACTAGTGGCAATACTTAGTTTCTGTTGAGTGACACGGCAAGGAAAAAGACAAGTCTTATTCTGGTGAGCATCTGGTCATAATATACATTATGACATCACCAAATGAACAGTGCTCTCCCCTAGTTACGAGTTGGCATTTATCTTTGCTTGACATGTAAAACCAGAACATCACACCTCTGACAGCCAAGAAACAATCTTTCACGCAGAATTTACAGATGACAAGAAGATGAAAGAGCGTGATAAATTCTATCATGCTATATCATTATTGCTAGTTGTTGATCAAGTGGTTATAAGGCTTCGACTAAGAAAACAGAGCTGCATGCTGACATTTTTACACAGGTTAAATCCTATACACACTTTTAGCTGAATAAACAGTGTGTCATCTATAAGTACAAAATGATTTGCGATTACAAGAAACCGCACAAAGCATAAGCTCTGAAGAAAAGCCCAATGGATGTTCAGCAAGAGGTTTCACCCATAGCATTGTCCTTCACCGATTGCTTTTAGCTTAATCAGACAACATAAGCACTATAAAAATGTGTTGCAAATTATTTCTCGGGTGATAAACAATATGTTTGTCAAGATTTGACATGTAAACAGCACAATAATTTACATCCTCCACAGAGTGCTGACAGTGTTCTGTAAGTTATGGCGATCTATCATTCTATGAGCATGCTAGTGTCAGGTAATCCTCAGACTACTTAGTGGTATTATTTTTTATAATTATGAGAGGTTTTAATCTGTGGCACATACACTTTTTTTTTTCTCCTCACTATTTTATTATCAGTTGATCATTTGGCACACACAAAGTGACGTACTGTACAGGTGTGTGTAATATGTTTAGTACGACGTTGTAAAGATATTTTCTTTTCACTGTGTTTTCTTTCTGGTTGTCTACGGCTGTTGTCTACACACAGAGATTGGCTGCTTTGGCTAAAGAGATTGCTGCCTGGACAAAGTGTGACATTGACGAGTAGTGTGCAAGAGAAGATGCCAGGCACGCCGTGAATTACCATAGGAAAATAATGGTTTTGCTAGCGACGAGTTTCTAGCGACACGTCTCTCTGTGATCGTGGCCTAGTGATGGGCATTCCCGCTCTGTTTGGTGAGCCTCAGCTCTTTTGACCCGGCTCAGCAATCTTTTGGCTCCCAAACAGTTCTTTATTTGGTACCACTTCTGGCTTTTCAGCCAAATTAAACAATATTATGACCTATGGTTGATATGTGGGCACGTGTATTAGGGTTGATCGATGTCTACTAAATTGGCATCGGACGATATCTACAGAAATACATCGTGATGGGCGATTCCATCGTATGGGGGTGGTGGGGCACGCGTTAAAAAACATGTCAGCCTAATTTATTAAACTTCTAACAAAACAAATATAGAAATTAAAAATGATTGACTATCTATGAAATTGAAGTAGTAGTTAATAAATTAATATAAGTAGGTCAGGCAGTAGGTCTACTTAAATTGTATGGTGTGCAGGATTTATATGCTCATATCATTCGCACAAAATAATGATACACTTGCCGTCATCTAGCGAACAACCAACCATAATACGCTAGGCACCATAGTCTACTACCGGTACAGCAAAGTGAGTGAGCACGAGCAGTAAACTATAAAGTCGTTTCGTTTTGCTGTTAGCATTACGTTAGCATAATGCATTAATCGCATTGCCAGATAGACATCGAGATGGTGTGATGCAGCCAAGGCACGAGTGTATTTTGCATCTGCGTGTGTGTGTGTTTAGCACGATGGCTGTAAAACATTGTGATGCATGTCAGCCATCGGCGATGGACGATGGCATCGACTATCGGCCCAACCCTAACGTGTATCACTTAAAATAGCCTAACTGTATAACCATTCTTTTACATTGTTTTGGGTATAAAAACATCTGATTTTGACATGCTGGTTGTAAAGCCAATGGTCTTTCAGTTAGTGAATTAACTTTGGCAATTCATTTGGCAATTAATTATTTAGGGATAAATAATTAAATAACTTGGCTTTTGTGTCAGACAGGATATATACAGTATTGAAAGCAGAGGTTCTAAGCATTCTACTGATATCATGGCTCTGCATGAATATATCCTACTGTTGTTAGAAGCTTGATAGTGATTCCAACACCTTCCAACAGCCCGCACCCAATCTCGACAGATAAATTATGGCCTATTATTCTGTTTACCATTAAATATCGAATATCTTACGGATATAACGGATCTTGAAAACGGCTCTCGGACGGGAACCAGCTCCTTGTTCGCGAACAATCAATCACTATTGGGGCCTACCAGCAACTGAACGCCGAGCAAGGCTATTTCATTGTGTTTATTGTCGTCTGGCATAAGGTTGCTATCTCCAACGCATTACATTTGCCTGCAAACCATAGCTTATATACCGTTCCATATGGCGATATGTTTTGGCTGACTGTAGCTGTTTTCTTGGTTGATATGGCAAGGGAATATTAAAAAAACAGCAGTGTTGTTGTCTCTGTTTTTTAGCAGTTTAGTTGAATTATGATATTCTCGCCTTGATGTTATAAATATGCTAAATCACTTTTGTAGCCTATTGGCTTTTTTTTTTTACCACATGACTGTAATATTAGACTGTGTGTGTGTGCGCGCGCGTGTGTGTGAACAAATGTAAGCGGATTGACTGAGAAATTATTGAAAGAAGCAGACCTGAATGAGAACTAATGACGACACCAATATCCTGGTCATTTTATACACAGAGCTATAGCCTGTTGTCCATACACTTTATTATTTTATTATCAATTGATAATTTGGCATACATTTATTGAAAGTGACTTACAGTGAGTACAGTTACAGGCAAAAGCGCAGGTATGCCTATTGTTGGAATTAGACATCTTATTGCTAGTATTATAAACCCCCTTGAATGATTAAAAAAATACTGAAGAATTAAAAGAAATGCATCTATTTTACACAAATAACAAATATGCTCAGACATCTCCTATTCATACAGCATCATACAGCATATATACAATGTAGTGCATTTTGTATCGAAGATCCCATTATTTTCTAGCTGACGCCGCTAATTCATGTACTAATTGTTAACATTAAAACACAATTAAAAAGTGACTATCAAGCAACGGCGTAAACAATCGCTGGTTAACTCATTTGAACAATAATGTCATCCCTGCGGCATCAGAAGTGTGTTTGACTGTTTTAGGCAACTGTTGCTAATGACACACACCCACACAATACAGTAAGGTGTTACAGTAAGTATAATCTGTAAACGCAATATTTTGACAGTATACAGTTGACTATTTAATATATTCATGTTTAATGGTGTCTGTTGACAACCCAATCAGCCAATCAGAAGCCAGTACCACTGTTGCACCGCTGTATTCATCCACATCAGAGACCCATTGGCCAGATTGGAAAACAGCCATGGAAGAGAGCTTGACATTCACTTTGTGCTCAATTGTTCTCACTTGACATGTAACTTGGTGATTTATGAGAAATATCATGGCTGGGAGGAAAAGCAAAGCGTAAGATGAATGAGCCTAATGCCGGAGCCCTCGTCGCATCTAAGAACCACAACTCCTTATTAATATTTTGCTTGCCCCTTCACCTATCCATCTCCATTTGTATTATACATGTGGGATTGGGGCTGTCATCACAGCTATTTACCTGCATTTGTCTTGTATGGCTTTTCAGCTTGTTGGGTGGGTGAGTGTACCTGAGAGAGAGAGAGAGAGAGAGAGAGAGAGAGAGAGAGAGAGATGTTGACAAGCAAGGTTAGGCATTCTTGCACAATTGACCTTTCCCAAGCCCCGCCCCTTTAACTTGTCCTACCTAGTTACTGTAACTAGGTAGGACAAAACACCATAGAAAGCTATTACAGCAAAACAGACAGTTGACGGAAGGTTCCGTCAGATAAAAAGAAATGCTCAACTGTTATTGGAGGACATGCAAAAAGGGGCGGGGCTTGGGAATGGTAAATTGCTAACTTTGAGCTCAAATCAAAGCAGTCCCTCAAAAGCTACGCCCTGCACATGAAAACGCATTGCAAAACCAAGCGGCATTATTGTCGTCAGCGGTGGTCTCCACTGTGTTCCTATTTACGGAGCAAGGGCTACGTAGAAGTACCCAATAATTTTTTCAACATGCACAGAGAATGGAAATATGTCGAAATCAAGGAGATATTTGCATTTTACATAAGTATTATCTTAACAAAAGCAGACTATACCTTTAAAGTGATGTTGGACATTTGTAGCCTTGCCTCGGTACGGTAGATTCCTTACCTCAAAATATGTTCATGAAAGTTGTATATCGGGACTCTGGATTTAAAAATGGAAACACTAAACTACATTACATTTCAAATTAGTTAAACCTACGGTTCTGCTTTTTTAATTTACTTGATAAAAAAACGTCAGACAGCTTTGAAGATATAAAATGTTTTTTTAGTGTTTTTTATAACTTATTTTAAATTAGTTATGTCAAATGGTCAGCATCTGCACCCTTTTCAGCTGTCCAACCTAGTTACTGTAACTAGGTAGTAGGTTGGTAGGGTAATACAGGAAACACAAAGTTGCCTACTGAATACAGCACGTTGTACTGCTCATATTCTCCAAAGTCCTTCTAGGCAAGTCTCGCCACTCGCAGCCATCTTTTAACTGCCCCGGGCAGTTATTTAGGAAGACATTAGGCAGGTTGCTTACGTCAGCTCAACCACGCGATTGGTCAAATAGGTTAATGCTTGGCAGTTATAAAGCAGACTGTCACGGCGAGGTAAACAGCTCGGCGTTTAATGAACATTGAACACAAACAAAACATAAGTGTGTAACGGTCGCATATAAACATAGGGCAAAACAGCAAACATGCGTACACACAAACAATACCAGACAAAATGGAAAGGAGTCCTTCAGCCTTTAAAGAGCACTTCGGCGTATCCCTGGACGGTACACAGACGATTGGCTCTTTTGGATTATGTTGTGTTACTATTTGGATATTTTCTGCCATATTTGCATTTCAGAATTCTCCCATAGAGCTCCATTCAAAATTATCTAATGCTGGCCCCACACTAGACGGTTTTTGGCCTGATTTTGGGACCGATTTAACTTGACATGCCAGATGAATTGTTTGTCACAATTCCATCTGGGCAGGCGCCCATTGAAACGATTCATAAAGGGCATGGTACTTTCAAAAATATACTTGGCATGGATTGGATAAACCATCTGGTAATTTTCGCTGTCGGCAAACCTCGCCTGTATAGCTATCAATACGACGCTGATTGGTAAGTTCAGTTGCTCGGACACATTCTAAATGATTTCTAGGCTTTCCAAACTGATTCTCATGGCCAAATTAAATTTAAGCTTGTTAGGCTAGGTCTGATTTGTCCCTCCCGACAATCGCTGGGGCGAGGCTGATCGAAACTGATCATCTGCCCAAATGATTCTGTATTGTGAGAGGTTTACAGACCAAAAATTTCCATTCCGTATTTTGCCAATGAATGAATAATTGCAATGAACCCCAGCATAATCTCGTAATAATCAATGAGACGTAAACTGACTGGAAGTCACAGCAACGTCGCCATAGATACTGGCAACCATGTAGGCTACGTAGCTTTCGTAGCTGTGGTAGAGTTTTGTTTCTCTGTACATGACAAGTACCACAATCAAGTGCTACTATGGCAACGGAGATCTGTATGATGGCATGTTTCACCTTCCTGTTTGTTTTGCTCACGTTTGATGTGAGTTTCTGTGAGATGTCCACTCTGAAAGTGTTTGGGATGATCGCCAAGTGTGTGGTCCTGCAACTTTACTAGTGCTTATTTAAGAGTAAAATATAAAACATTTGTCAAATCTGTCTTCATGTCGTTTTTAAAATCAGTTAAGATTTGAAAGTCCTCTAGTGTGGGGCCAGCTTTAGTGGCATGTCTCTCCTATATAGTGTCTCTGTATTCTCTCAGATATAAATAACTCATATTTCAAAGATGAAACAATACATATTGATTTGTGGATTATTTTCTTTTATATGTTTCACAAAGCGATCCCTAATTATGTCTATATGTATGTACAGTATATGTATATATGTATATTCTGACTATATACATTTTAGTGAATTCATAGCTGACAAAATTAGTTCCTGCTTGTCCTTTCATTACCATTTCTGCTGAAAATGGTGCTGAATGTATATTCACCCAAGCAAATATATATTTAGATTGCTCTTCAGATTTGAGCATTTCCCAAAATACAATAAAAAGAAGGAAGAAGAAAAACAACATTCAAACATGATTCATAATGCCAAAAGGTTAACAGCTAATCCGCGTTTTGGGAGGAGAAAAACAAATCACTGTGATTTTAAAGTGTTTAGATTGATCAAAATCATAGAAATTTTCCAACACAAAGTAGTTTACCAGTGTCTTGCTGTGCCTGATTACTCTTTTGCAAATTCATGAGGATATTATAATTTTGTTAGAAGCCTATTCCTCTGTTGATTTGTTATATCTGATTTGCCATCTTAAAACCATTTTGTTCACCATGCAGGTAATAATAATTTATTGTGCAAACATGTTACAGTACAGTATGTCTTGTCTGTGTTTAAGGGGATTACAGGTAAGTGCTACTATTTAAAAATATTTTACTTATTGCCCTTGTTATTTTACTTTATTTGGGGTGGGGGGGGAGGGTAGAATACTGTGAGAGATATACTGCAGGAGCTTTGAATGGAGAGGTGTTGAGAAGGGCATCAGTCTCATGAAGTGACATGTTCATTTTAACCACACAAGTTCTCCAACAGCCAATGAAAATGCACTTCCTCACTTATGGAAAGGCAGTCTCTATCCTAAACTATCTTAAAAGTATCAGACGTTCAGCACATAGTACTGATGGACGGAAGAGGCTGAGAATAGGTTTCTACAAATTCCCGGGACACACCCTACAGCCGACCTCAGCCTATGACTTCCCTGTGGAGAGAGACAGGCCGGAAAAGACAAATATCCCCTTCAAGTGTACGATAGGGGACAAAACAGAGTGAGTGTGTGTGTGTGTGTGGAGGGGGGGGGGCAGAAAGGTCAGCTTCAAGAGCTGCACTATGTTTCGACTGCGCACATATTACAGTGGAACTCAAATTCCAACCAATACTGAATTAAATCAGAAGTTATGCACAACATCTTCACAGGGTAGAGGTGAAGCGAGAATTCTGAAGTGGAACGCTGTCTGACAAACGCTTCAGTTAGTAATGCGCTGCAAATCTGCCATTGTTCCTTCTGATGTGTCAAGTCTGGGGGGGAGTACAAAAAAGTACATAGTTTGCGAGACATAATTGCCATATTTTACTTGAAGTAAAGACTGTAAAGAATGTATTTGCTACTGGTGTACCAATACATATGTATTCTATCTGGGGCAACCACATATATAATCATAGGTCAACTTGTTAACTTTGTTGTTACAAGGAACAAGCGTTTATATGTCTAGCTATCCTGCAGAAGATGCAAAGGAGGTCGTGGTACACTGCAAAAAATGTCTCTTAAAATGTCTCTTAAAAAATAAGTAAAAAGATTATGAATAAAAGGTCATATTTGCTCATAACAAGTAAATACATCTGCCTATGAAACAATTGAACATTTGCTTTGCAAGATTTCTTGAAATAAGACATTATATTTGGATAGAAGAGCTTCTGTTAGGTAATTGTGTATTATATTAAGTGTAGTAAGATATTATTACTAGAAATTAGACAAATATACAAGATTTAGATATGTTGTAGTGTATAATCAAATACATACTAAGAGACAATATGTAATTCAAATTCTATTAGTTATATAGCCACTGACTAGCCCTTTCATCAGGTTATCAGTAGGCTACTATCAGAAAGAGTTGGTGAAATATTGTATGTGGGAGAAGTGAGTTATGAAAGGATAGACTGGAGGAGATCCACGTGGACACAATGAGAGAACATGCAAAGTGCTCACAGACAGGACCCCAACAAAGCTGCACTGCAACATTCTCCCAGAGAGAATATTTGCATTACAAATATGTATTATTAACTTTTTGTTCAGTCATACTGTTTGTAATACTAGTCTGCAACAGCACAATATGACAAACTAGATATGTATAGTATATTTTTATTGGTCTATACAATGGAATTATATAATCTTGGTAGTAACATTATATTTATATAACAACAACAACAACAATAATTCACACTGTAATAATAAACAATATTATTATTTAACAAAAGACTATATTATGACAGGTAACAGATATTGGAAATAACAGCACATCACTTAGCTTACATTAATTGTGTGATCATCAAACAGCAACTTTATACATTGTAATGAGTATTACCTAGTCTGTAAACTACAAGTTAATGTAGGGATTGCATAATGCTATATTTATGCTTGCCTTGTCAGAACGCCTACAGTCACTTTAGCAAAGGAGCAAAATACTGCATCTGAGAAGGGTTTGGAAGGTTGATGGATTGTGTAGCTCATTTGCTCCTGTAACACTGCTGAGCATAAAATAGCTTCCATTTGAATGTGAACCGTATCTTAAAATCCTGCTTCCATTGCAGCAGTCCAGTGGCGCAGGCTGTTCTGCAAAGGCTCAGGTGACTCAAGTCCACTTGAGAACTTTAATGAACGTGTGTGCACACTCCTATTGGTTGGTCAAATGTGGATGAGGGAAATTGATATGCTCGGAAAATAAGAAACCTATCTCTGTGTGTAAACCAAGGATGGGTTCCGTGAGAGCTAGCATGAAATGCTAACTAAACAAACAGGAAAAAAGTATAATTCCATTATATTCACATGTCTCTAATGCCCCTAGGCACACAGTGAATGTTCAGAGACATTTAACCAATCACATTTTCTGTGAAATGATACTGTAGATGTTGAATTTCCTTGTCAACAAGGAACAATCACAGTAACATTATGCAGATAAAGTCTACAATCAGCCAAGATTCACATTTCTCTAGCATTTGATATATTATGTTCGCCTCTCCTAAACCCACAAGGCCTGCTGCAGTACAATTATTCCATGCCATATATTCACAATGCCAGGACTTTCATTACAACATTGCCGGAGGCTTGTGGAACAAGGCACCTAACAGCTTGCTTGGTTTATGTCCTTCAACCGAATGTAGAAAAAGAGATGGACGTATGAATAGCTCTCTTTACATCATCCCCCCAGCCCTTGATTTTATTACCAATAATTAATAATTTATCAATGCACTCGCTCGATATCTCAAAGGAATCATTATAGTGATGAATGGCTTATGTGTGGCGTTAGCAGGCAGGTGTATGGTAACACTTTGACCTTGCCAGACAGCTGAATGGAGTCTGGGTGGGGGGGGCATTACCTTGAAACGAAACAAGCGTAAGACACTATTCAGATACATTTAATCATTTGTGTGAGTATGAATGTGTAGCGTGCAGATTTCCAGGAATGTGTTTCTTGACTCCTTGTAAATGCAGTCACAATATATGGCTCTGCAGAATGCACAGTACACTTAACATTCTGCAAAGTATGCAAACTATGCAATGGAATAATTTGCTGTAAAATGTTACCTTGATTGCAACTGGCTACTTATTATTCACGTTTGTTTATTTATTGATTTATTCATTATGTCAACCAAAAAGTAGTGAAATCAATAATGCCTGCCTCGTTACCGTAGTTTTCGGGATTTGTTTATGAAGGAAATTTAGCTATAAATTATATTGATTCTTCTTCACAGTTTTGAAAAACCTGCACAGCCCTGCTTACAATATGATGAAATGGAAAGAAATGACAGTTGCAATGGCACTGAAGTACAGTACTTTACATAGACCCCGCAAAGCGATGGCCTCGCCTTGAAGGGAATGTGTTGAAAAAATAAAAAACTATGGCTCGGAATAGTACGACAATGCAGTGTTAAAAACTAACATTTCCAAATCATCTACAGCAGCACAACCTTTCTCCAGGGGGAAACGAGGACTCATAATGTGAGCCGAGAGGCTTTAGTCTACTGTAGGTTATCTGAGCACAAGCTATGCGAGCCTTTGCTATGTGGATAATGACTATTCACACATAATATGCAACCACTTGGCTCCTGAATAAAAGTGAGTCATTTAAATCACAACAGCTTAATAGACTCGGATTGTTGTGGCGTGATTCGTTACTCTCCATTCTGTAAAGAGGGTAAAATGAAGTTCAAAAGCACATGCTCACTGAATGGCTAGTTTGTCTTAGGTGGGTACAGTGGAACAACAGGCTCTTTGCATACTGTACAGTCTATCGTAAATTGGCCTGAATGCGTAGAAAGCCATGCTATTATGACTCCTCCGATCCGAGCAGCTCTGGAAGCAACATTATATGCCTCCCCAAAGATATTTTGCTCGAATGAGTTTGTAAGCCTTCGAATGAGTAGGAGAGAAAACAGGACATGTCAAACAGGGAGATATCAACGAAGAAACAAAGGTGCGGAGCTTGCGTTCCACCCCAGAGAGCTGTACTAGCTAGCATCCACTAGCGCTCCCATGCATTGATTTGACAGGCAATGGTGATCCCAAAAAGCCTGGTTTTATTTAATAATCGTACTGTAACATCCCAGAGCCTAATGTCAGCGTTTCCTCTTGTACATCTATTGTGCCTGAGTCCTTTGGATGAAATTACTCTCCATTTAACTTTCAATGCATAACGGCAAACTTTGTTTACCTCATGGGTGTGAAGACAAACAAAATGTATCTGGATCACGTGAAAAAAATTGGGATCAGCTGCATATTTTTAGATAATTGACAGAAAGAGGTGTTGTGGAAGTAATGTAATAAACATTTTTTTTATCATCAGGTTATTCCCTCCATATGTGTTTTGTGAAAATATGGTGTTACATGTACAAACTGAGCATAATTGCTGTTTCAGATTCCTAGCAGGGATGTGATCCGAGAGCTTTGGAGCTGCCAACAAGTCGGTGGCAACGCTTGGCAAATGGCTCCGAATGAAGAGTGTGCTGGCTCCCTGTTGCGCCTCTGTTGGCTGCGAAGATGTGTTTAAGTATCAACTTCACTGCTTTAGACCCACTCTAACCCTGTTTACTTTGGATGGTTAGAATCTGGGCAACAATCAAATCCTAAACCTGCTTTATTTTTAAATTGAGTCTAAATGAACATCGACATTGCTTCGTATGGTGGAGAGAAGCGACATTTTGAAAGTGACACTTTTTTTTTTTTACCTTCCCAAGGAATTAAAAATATTCCTGGTTACCGTGGTGACCAATGAGCAGCCATGCGCCCACCCAAACCCCCCCCCCCCCCATCCCTGCCACATACAGCTTATTTACTATCACAGCTGTTCCAAAACCCACCCTGCCATTCCTCTTATTATATGTTCCTGCTCGGAAAATTGCATATTGCGCATCTCGCATTTCAGAAAAAGCCTCCAGATTGTGGCGTGTTCGAATTAGGCCTTTAAAGTCATCATTATAATTTAATAGGTCAAAGCATTGCTTTGAATATTGGAATTCAAGATATTTTTTTTGTTTGTTTTTATTTTGGTACTCTCAGGCTTTTTTTCTTTCGATTTGTTCTTCTTTGTGTGAGCACTTTATATTAGCATTATCATTCTTTAGCATTATCATTCTCTCTCTCTCTCTCTCTCTCTCTCTCTCTCTCTCTCTCTCTGACACACACACACACGCAGTCAGACACTCAGAAAGAGTAAGCAATTGTACAGTAGATGACAGTGGGGATATTGAAAAAATAATAGGGGGCAGGATGGTTTAGTGTCCGGCTCCTAGCCGGAAGGTCGTGGGTACGAACCCCGGTGTTGACCTACCTGTAAGCATCATTGAGCAAGATGCCTAACCCCCTTAACTGCTCCCGGTGGTTTGTTGCACCTTGCATGGCAGCGATCACCGTCAGTGTGTGAATGGATGAATGTGAGGCAAAATACTGTATAATGCTTTGGAAAAAAGCGCTATATAAAAAGTAATCTTTTTTTTTAATGAATTTAATCAATTCATAATTTTACAATCAATATCTAAATACAATGCTTCTGATGACATTTTCTATTAAAACCTGTCTATTCAGTTTGTGTTTGAATGTGAAGGGTTTAAAAAAAATGCTCATCTGCTACAGCTCTGTGATTGGTGATGCCCTCTAAACATTTACAGAGGGCATCATAATAACAAACATATTTAAAATGACAGTAAAATTGACCAATCATATATTCCCTCTAAAGGGGTGGGCTTTATTTTTGATAACTTTATGACAAGAGCCGCCTGCTCTGGGTCACAAGATCATGTGATCATCTATGTCAGGGGCTCCCAAACGTTTTTTTTTTTTTTTTTTGGGCCAGGACCCACCTAGAGAGAACTAATCTATTTAGAGACACACCAAACACCAAGTACCGGCAACTTAATTTTCAAAAACCTATCAATTTTAGCTAATGCTACACATGTGTCAAATATTTTTTAACAGATCGCTCCAGAATCTATGTGTGCACCATAGATAGGATCCTAAAAAGGATTTCATCCAATCAGGAACAAGTAAGCTATTTTGCCACAATCCTACTCACGTCACGACCAATGAGTGCGGCAGCCATTCATTGATATTCTTCATTCATTCAATGACCGCTTGCAATTTCCATGACCCACTCACCGACCCAGTTTGAAAACCGCTGATCTAAGTTACCTAGCGAAATATTTCGGCTGGGGAGGGGTATTTTCGGTGCGGAGCTGATGCCGCTATGAGGAGGATGTTTCAGATTTATTAGCCCGGTATTTCTGATGTTAACTTATAATGAAAAGTTGAGAGATTAAATAGGAAAAGTAAGACATAGGCAATAGCTTCTAGGTGATTCCTTAGTTTGATGAGGAAAACAAAATACCCTTTTAAAATATTAAAAGTTAATTTTTGAATTGACCACAATCAACCACTTAAAACAAAAGGAGCCTACTGTACTTATCAGTGGACTGTGTGAAGTAAAGCAATCATCAAAATCTAAGTAATTTAAAAACTGATAGGCAGCCATGCCAACTGATTATATAATGGACGGCGTCACACCGATGGCACTGTGTATTGTTTGTTTGGTATATTGTGTCAGAAAGGCACAGCGGCACCGCGGCGCTCTGAAACACATTCATTCCTATGGCTTGCTCCGCGCTGTGCCGAGCTTTAATCATATGACGCTTCCTTCCCCGACCAGGCAAAGAGGGGTCAGAGGGCCAAGGTTGAACTGTCATGGCGACACACACTGGTAGATGAAAGGAAACATACACTGGTCCTCAATGGACATCCAGTAAGACACTGTTATTAAGTGCCCAGACACAAACACACACACACACACACAACCTCGCCTTCCCCCTGCCACATACAGAGAGAAGCTTGTCACACTAAGCTAATAAAGCCAGCATGGCGGCTGGAACACTATTGCGCAGAGGGCTCCACATGCACTTCCTAGCTGTCTTTGATGCTCAGGAATCAGCATGGCTGGGTTATATCATGTGCTAGTACTACCATCCACACACACACACACACACAGACACACAAAACCTGCTCTGACTGAACCTTGTCTGACGATGCTGTAACCTTAGCAACCTATTAACAATGGGCAAACAGCACAGTGGTGAATCACACATCCGTGCTGAGAAGCAGTGAAGGAGCAGGGTTGCTGTAGTGTACGCTATCGTTCCACCTTTTGCCCAAGCACATGCAGAATGAAATGGCTGCAGGGAAAGTTACAAGCCGGTAGAGCAGACACTAATGAAATCATATTATGCTGCTAGTTGGCACTGGATCTACGATGCATCCAAAATTATGTTGTACAGCAACAAGAAAAAAGAAAAAAACTAAGGCAATTTGGCCGATAAGCGACCAAAATCAGTGTGCAATCCACAATGAGAGCATAAACACAGTCATTTTCATTCTGGATAATTTACATTTATTCATGCAATGAATAAATATTTGGTCAGAAGAAGAGCCTACCTTATAAGCTCTGTGAAAACGTGTCACCCCCACACTCAATGGTCTGCACTCTTCAGACATGGATTCTCATGGCTTCATAAGAGAATTTGATTTTAGCCCAATTTGTTTTCTCAAATAAAACAATATCAATGCTCTAAACTGCAGAACACTTAGAGGGAAAACGCTTATATCAATCAACATCAATTTCTGTTTTGGCAGCTTGTAAACTCACTCAATTTTCATCTTCATGATATTTCAGCTATTAAGGCTCTCAGCCTAGTCGAACAGTGCAAGCACATTCAATGGAGCGGCATTACTTGGATACTTGGTAATAACCTGAAAGAATCCAATTTATCTGCTTACTCTGCCAATTTACCATCCCACCACCTTATTTAAAACTTGTGTAGTTTTCGGTGGACTTCAGTTATCATAAGAGTCCCTATACTGTTTATTATACCATTTTGGTGTACCTCACATTGAGAAATGATGGCACCCTGCACTGTAACTCTTATAATGCAGATTACCGCAGGTACATTTTTTGTTGAAATTAAAACGTCTGCCAAACGTTTTTAATACAATTACTTTTCAACAATCCACAGTTAAATCAACTACAAAAATCTCAAACCTAAATTATTTAAAATCCCAATCTTCGATTACTTGTTTAGCCTTTTTTCATCAAATATGTGAATTAATCTTCTACAGCATGTTTAATTTTTGCAGCTTCTTGATGAATAATAAAACATACACCAAGTTATTATGTATTTTTGAAAACAAACCAATAGTTTTACAGTATTTAAACACTTATTCAGACTTTGCTGTATTTGCACCTATTACTGAACCAATATAAGGACTTAAAAATAATAAAAAATAGGCATACCAAACAGGCCTAAATGTAATCATTGTTAACTTTTACTGAACTACTCAACTTTGACAGAGTTAATGGTTAATTATCGAGAGCATTTAAGCACCTGAGAAATATTTAGAACATTGGCACAGTGAAATGCAAAAATTATATTTAGCAAAGACAAATCTGAACATCCTCATTTTGGTGACAAAGAGCAGCATGTGAAATACATTAGGAAAAGTGTAATTTATATACTTAATCTCTGAAATAGTATCTACACTACACCGTAATTAAAATGCATTTTATAATTGAAAACCCACTAACTAAGTGAAAATGTATAATCTTTAACATAAAGTCTACGTAGTCTTCAGGCTAAACATTATGGTACATTTCATTTGTACTTGTACACTACACTGTGGGCTAAATCCTTTTTGCCTGCGAGTAAACTAAAGCACTTGATCAGACAAGACACAAAAAGACTTAAGTCTCCTCAGCCTATCCGTCCCCTATGGGAGCTGTTACATTAAAATTAATGATAGTTAAGCTAGATGGATAAAGCGCTCTAAGACACATAAAGGATATATTAGACTAGAAAAAATGGGCATTCGATTGTTCTTACCTCCACCAACTCAAAATCAGAAGGCAACAATTCACCGAAATGTTCCTTTTACTAATCCAATTTTGCAAACAGTGTATGTAATTCTATGCTTGATGGTAATGTTAAATGTTCAGAATGCCACTGCAGACAATCAATTTATTTTTTAAATATTACTTACTACTCAAATTGCTCAGATTGTTGAATGAATTACTCAGCTTTTTAAACAGATATTTTAATTGATAGTAACATAATGCAATTTATATTGTATCAGGAATTGTCTGCGTGTCTAAAAATGCAACATTACTCATGTTGAGAATGTTAGAAAAGCAATATGTGATGATAGCTCTGTTTTATGGCTAGCGAATACCCCCATCCCAGAGCCATGGATATAACAGAGTTATGACAACTGAGAGCCATGGAAAGAACAGTTACGCCAACGGAAGTTTTAAATATTCAACAGTCACATGATTCAATGAGATGCTAAACCTATGGAAAAAATTGTTCCAGGAAGTGCTTGGTGTGCAATTTGAATTTATATATACAGATATATAACTTAATTTTGTGGAAATTAGTAGTAAATAAATGCACCAATTTATATTTATAATAGAATTTATAGGGTACTTTTAGTATTTAGCTAACTTCCAGGAACTATTTTGAGGCTCTGTTGCTGTGGAAAAACCGTTGGAGTGAACGTGGATAGTGTAACTCTCTCTCTACATGGCTCTGGCCCAGCCTATCTGTAAGCATCCTTTAACTAACACTTACAACCTTCATAATAATATTTGGAATGTTTTTTGGTACAGTTTGGCTTCTTACAGTAGCTACTTTGAATTGGCCAACCAAGTGCAGACTGGACGCCATAATGGCTCATATAGCCTCTAGAGGTTTAGCATGATAATTTCAGTAAATAATACTACAACGCAGTGCATAGGTGTCTGTGACATGATGTCAAAACTGTTATTTCTTAACATTCTCTTGATAATTTTAGTTCATTTAAGTTCAAAATTTAGTTTTAAACAAACGAAACTGCATATAACATGTAAGTAAAAGGCAAAATGCAGTAAAAGGCAAATTGGTATAGTATATGACCAATCTTCATTTGCTTCTGTGCATGCTCCTGTAGCTTTGGTTCTTCACAAGCTGAATTGGCCACTAAGAAATGTCATGTTGCCAATTGTCTCAACTGAGAAGAACTCTCATTCTGCAGTTCTTTTTTGAGAGTCAGTTTATGTTATGAATTTATGCAAACGTTTATTAAAACCACAATAACCAAGGTGTCAATTGTGTTATATTATTACTTCTTCTTTACTTTAAAGAAGATTGCTGTGTTTCTAGCCTATTCCATACGATAAGCTATACACTATAAGCTTTTCTCTGATAATAGCCAATAACCAACTTTATGCTGTACTTATATAATATATTTGCATGAAGGCATGTGATTCACATAGACAGGACAAGGGCCTAAACTGAATTGGCAAATGTTGAAAACCAAACATGCAGTATTAAATAGTATTACAGTATATCTTACAAATTAGCAAACCCGATCTTATTTCGTTTTTATTAACCGCGGTGCTTTTACTGCAAAACTGCATTTTTCTTTTTTTTTTTTTTCCTCTTCAGGGAATCAGCTTAGGTTTCCTCAGGATGGCTCATGCAACACTTTGTTTGCCCGCGAAAATGCTTTGCTTTCTAGATGGATGTTGTACAGTATGTAAACCCACTCTCTTTGGCAACAATAACACGTTGTGATTGCACTGCTGTGTCACAGATTTAACGCAGGAAGCAACATTGTCAGCTGCTTCGTCCATAAATGGGGGGAAATTAGAGGGCACTGCCTATTTTGCTCCCACTGAAACACGCTGTCGCCACAAAATCTTTCAATTCAGTCCAATGATGAGTATAAGCACTTGCTCTATCACCGGGATAAAGGCGCGAGGTCACCTTTAATGTGGTTGCAACAAAAGACCACCCTTACAGGTCCAGAGAGCTATTAAAGCAGGTTGGGCACCGCAGACGGGTCGCTGCAATGAGGAATCCTTTTTATGTCCGTAAGCTTGGCCTGATTGAATTCCTTTGCGTATCAGTGATTGGATCATGTAAGAAAGGAGAGTAGATTTGTGCTTGTGATAAACTGTAGCCTCTGCTGAGCTGTAGGATTTACACCGGTCTGTGTTGATGAAATCCACCCTTGCCTTGTGTATTGTCTGGTGGTTTTGGTATTAACAGCCCATGCAAAACGCG
>JAODUH010018770.1:7343-26105 GCA_027564835.1 Typhlichthys subterraneus | reverse complement strand
GACGTCACAGAGGGTTTGTCCATTTATATATACAGTCTATGGTGACGTCACAGAGGGTTTGTCCATTTATATATACATTCTGTGCTTCTGCCCAGTTTCACCAAGATTTTGTCCCGTCAGCAGCAACTGAACTGTGCGTGCAAGATGGTATGTTCTGATGTCTGTTATCTCCTGTCCTTACCTACCTGCTACTGTACAAATGCATAATGCAATCTACTGTATGGTTGGTAGCTACTTTGCATCTTCTCTGATTGGCTTGCTGTGTGTGAGAGTTTACTATCCATGTACAGTGTGATTATACTGAAGATACAGTGAAGTGTGTGTGGTGTGGGGGTTTCTGTCTATCTGTTTATACTGTAATTCAGCAACGACAGACTGACCATGGTTCTGGTATGAATGTAATTACTGATTCAGGTTGGGCCTTGAACGATAAGGGAAACATCCCACAGAAACACGCACACACACACACACATGGTAGGTACATGTCTACTGTATGTGTAATTTTAATTAGAGTCACAGAGACTATGAATGATACCGATGGTGAGTCAAGGATTAAGTGAGGCCACTTGAACATTTATTCAAGCTGCCATAGGCGAGAATATCCAATTAATAATTAATATTTAAGGAAACATGGGCTTCCCTCTGTCTCTCTCTTTCAACAGGCGGTAGAGCCATTAGGACATTTCCGGCCACAGACAATAAAGGTGAAGAAGAGAGAGAGCGTGGTACACGTTCTTGCCACACATGGCACTTACATGAGTTCCCAGAAGTCAAGGGAAACAGTACGCCATCCTTCTGCGAGAGATTAGCTTTGCTTTGTGCAAAGCAGACGTGTGTTAGCTTGTGGCCAACACAGCCACAGTGGAATGTCTGTCTTATGTTTGGTTATGCTTTTCAGGGCTGAATTTGAAAGTCTCCCTTGTGACGCCATCTTGTCATATTCACCACATGATTTTAATATCCTAGTAAATGTAACCTTGAAAAAGTGAGCCGTTTGAGCAAACAATACTGTATTATAAAGAGAGGGAGTCACTTCCGCATTATGGGACTTTAGTTTGGAAAATATACGTAAGGTAGTCAACGGCGAGACTAACATTTTTAAAACCTGTTTGAATTGTGACACGAAGTACACATATTTGTCTATTTAAAAGATA
Source organism: Typhlichthys subterraneus (assembly GCA_027564835.1). Lineage (NCBI taxonomy): Eukaryota > Metazoa > Chordata > Actinopteri > Percopsiformes > Amblyopsidae > Typhlichthys > Typhlichthys subterraneus. The sequence continues at coordinate 24,951 of JAODUH010018770.1, read as the reverse complement.
TTTGTTCAAGTCAAGAACGTTGCAGTTGGTTGTGAAACTATTAAGTAATTACTAAGTAATCATTAGTTGTGTGCGTAACCGCTCAATGAACTACAGCTTTCGTCTCACACGTCACCAAAACAATTCTTTCTTCGGCTTGTGGATTGTGACGTGAAAACATCATGACATTTATGCGACACATGTTTTGTAGTGTTATTAATTACATATGTTCACAGTCTTATACTTCATCAAATGCATGATAAACTGAGACTTTCTTGACTCGAAGAATTTTCTTTAAAATAGTCAAACATCATATACTTTGTGTCACAAAGAAAACTGGATCTAAAAATGTAAAGTTATTCTCGCCGTTGACTACCATTTTTGTTTTTTAAATTAGGTCCCGTAATTCAGAAGTGACTTTGGCTCTCTATAGCTACTGTTACTGGTTAACCAACAACTAACTGTTAATTTATATGTAAGGGGTCAATATTTCACAGTATTTTACAGCTATTTTGAAATACAATATGATACTGTTGAAAAATCCACTGTAAATTAACGGTAATTCATTACAGTGTACATGAATCTCCTAGTAAATGTAACCGAATGGCTTTGCCACTCCATAATCATTTCATATTGTGCATTCAGACTAGGACTAAAATTCAGCTAACACTACATGCGTGACATGTACTTTGTCCTTTATGTGTACAGCAACTGTGTAATTTGCACATTTACCTTCCATGAATTGAAAAGTTGTAGTGCTTTTTGTTCACTATTAAGTCTTTGCCATTGTGTGTGAGTCCATGCGTGTCCGGTCATGTTCGTGCTGTGTGTGTCTTTTGACGTTGAATGAATCACCTTGAGGCGAGTGGCTTCAGCTACGCCATAAATGACATCATAACAGAATCAGGACGGTGTCAGAGGTGTTTTTCTGAGATAGGTTCTCTGAGGTCATCTTATGTTCTTCAGAAAAAGAAACCAAATGCATTTGTGGATATTTTCATTTCACACATTTAGTCAAATTCACACAATGTTTCATCACATTCCTCACATCACATTTCATCACATTTTACCGCTCTTTCTGCGTGCTGAAAAAAGAATACAGTACTTCTACACAGCCCTTGCTCCATAAATAGGAACACAAACAAAGTGGCGCACACCACTCACAACAACAAATGTCTAGTCTTTGCCATGCGTTTCCAATATGTGGGGTGGAGCTTCTGTGCACTCTATGGCATTGAGATGTGTTGATTTTGATTTGAGTTAGAAGTTAGTTAGCATGCTTTCATGTGAATTACTGACTTTACTGTTACCTTTATTAATGTGGGTTTCACCACTGCCACTTGCAACCCTTTAGGGCAGTGGCAGCTCCTCATTTCATTGGACGACATGAACCTGGGCACAGATTATGACAGTATAATTTTTACCCATCGCAACCAAAGTACAATAAATATTGGACTCATTTTCAAAGGCCACATACAGTATCTTGCTTCCATTCTGACATTAAAATGGCATTTTTATGACAGACAACTCAGAAGAAAATTAACTTTATTCTGGACGTGGCTTTCTCTAAGCAACTCACGAGCTCTGACACCGGTTTACCATTAGAGATGGTGGATTTCAATTTACTGACATTTTCCACCATTAACACGCAACACATCTGCTTTCATCTACAGAGGCGAGGCAACCACGTCCACTTGGACGGGAAAGAGAGCTATTTTCATACCATTGGAACAGCTTGCGATCACAGTGTTCTAGAATATCTTCTGTTTAGGCTTTCCGTGGCTTCACCGGCGGCGGTGGCAGGACGCTATCATGACAGCGTGTTCGACCCTACGGCCTTCTGTGTGAACACATCCGATGCACACTTAAAGCCGAACGCCCCCCCGTGTCATACAGCATAAGGATTATCCTGGTGTGTGTGGTCGCACCTTGGTGTGTGCGTGTGTGCGCGTGTAGCCTCCTGTACGTGTACAACAGCATGTGACATTGCCGATGGTGCACTGTAGTGTTCTGGACAGTAATGAGGGGAGCTTATAGCTCCCCTCATTACCTTCATTGCTAGAAGTTCCACCTTCTAGCAATCCGACGTTGTTTTTCCAACAGAAATCTTTTTATTTTCTCCTCTTGTCCTCTTGAATTCCCACCTTCTAGCAATCCGCCCGTTGTTTTTCCAACGGAAATCTCCTTCTCTTTTCTCCTCTTGTCCCCCCTACACCTCCCCTCCTACGCCTGCACTCCCCTTCACCCCCAACGGCTGCAGCATCTCGCTGCGGACAGCAAATCGATAGCAAGAACTGTTTAAGGGGCTTAATTATGTGGTTATTTTAGGTTTCCGCCTCCTCGGCACCTCCTCTCCCTCCCTCCTTGTGTCCTTGGGCTGGCGTTTCTTTCTCACCGAGGAGGAGACACCCGCGGGAGGGGGACAGGAGGAGAGAGAGAGCGAGAAATGAGAGAGGAGGAGAGAGAGAGGAGATGGAGCCCCAAGAGAGCAGGAGACAAGATTGTGGAGAAAATATAACATAAGCGGAGGGGCGGTGTGAGAAAAGGGTGAGGTGAAAGGGTGCGGGGAGGATGGGGGGGGTGTTAATGAAGTGACAGACAGCACACTGAGACAGCTCTGTCCCTAATTCCCCCTCCGTCCATCCATTTGTCCTGACCTTTATCGTCCCTCGCTCTTTCTTTCATATTTCTTAGTTTCTTAACAACATACCGTACATACATTATAAACATGTTTTCTTACGCTCCCTTCCCCCACCCCCCTCCCGCCACCGTAATCTGCTGCCGCTGCAAAATAACTGCGCGTCAGTCTGCCCAAACATGGCCCGCGGAAACCCAGCGCTTGCTTTATTTGCGTGTGCTTTTTTTTTTGGTCCCTGTTGGCCACCGTATAACCAGCTTATTAATTATATCTACGCTCCCAAGCGTTCGCAAGTGCTGCCAACAGGAAGTAGCTTAACTGATCTCGTAATTGTCTGTCGCGTTATTATTAATTCTCACAAGGCTGCACACAATCCCTCCGTCCGCGATGCAGTGATGAAAACTAATGATCCGTGAGCAAGAATGCACACAACCATTTTCATTAAACTCATTTTATAGTTATATTAAATAATGAAATAATAATACAAAAAAAATACAGTATCATAATGCATCAAACTTTATTATTTCAAAGTACTGGAATAATAATCGCATCGTGTGTAACTTAATTTTTCATTGCTACTGCCAGTTAACCCTTCTGGGCAGCCTCATCGCCATGGAGACGGACCAGAGAATCTCAAGAGATCAGGAGGTTGTGAATGCTTGTGAATCTTACCCTCTTTGACCTCTTTCTGTCCAACAACAGCCAAAGAGAGGGATATATATATATATATACTATATATATATGAGAGAGAAACATTCAATGTTTTCTGTTATTTTTTACGATGGTTAAATATAATGTTCACATTCATCCATTATCTGCCATGTGGTTAGCATGAGACATGAGAGCTTAGTTATGTGACTGTGACTGTGACCAGCGGGGTCTTTGGGTTTCTGAGCATTCAATATTTAACCTCCTCTCTCACCCATTCTCCCATCCTAATGAGCATACCGTCCGTCCACCCCCACACACACACCTTCTCCGCCACTGACCAGTTAGGCTACCGGTACACGTTATAGCTATTACACGCTATTGCAACATGACACACGTTACAAATGCGTCAAGGTGTTTCATTCTCTCACGTACAGCCACTCATTACCGCCGTCGGAAAGAGCCCGACATCTCAGATGCAGGTTGTACCGTCTGTGTGTCTGAGGTCCGTTTCGTACGCGACTGTTATTTGGAGTCTTTATTTGGTGCGGGAGATATATTCAAATTCCTATATTGCCAATGCGATGCAGCACATACTAAATAAGGTATTGTTCTGACTGAAGCAGTATAACATAACAGCAGGATGCGTTGATGTGTTTGGGGTTAGCGAGAGTATGGCAGCGCATACAGTGACTGCACACGTGCGTCTCAACATGTGGGCAGTTCAGCAGCATGTCTGTACATGCAGTTTGCTGTAGCCTACTATTTGGGTGGTGATTTTGTATTATTTATTCGGCTTGGCTACGCATGCAGAAGGAGTATAAGGTTTTAAAATATCCCAGCTTTGAAGTCCTTTCATGTACAAAACAGTGTTGGCTACAATATCCACCCTGTTTCAGGTATATGTTGTATCATATTATTATTGGCACTGGAAAAGCTACTGTAGTTTTTGCTGATGTGCACTCGTACATCCACACACATCCACACACACACACATGCATGCACGCACATGACAAATGCGTTCAAAGCCAACATAATTCTTGTAATCCTTGTCTGGGACTGGATGAATAGCGTTCTCAGCCATCTAAATTTTGAATTGGACATTCCTCTTTCATCACGGTTTATCGTGGCAGATGAGCGTGAAAAAAAATTAAATGAGAACAGGGAAAGAGCACGCCACTGCAGAGCGAGTCGGCGTGAATTGAGAGTGAGAGAGAGAGAGGTTACATGAGCAAGTTGAAAGAGAGCGAGAGAGAGAGAGAGAGAGAGAGAGGGGGAAATAGAGACGGAGAAAGTGTGAGAAGGAAAAAAAAATGCAAGAGAGATTTATAGAAGCAGAGATCTGGGCGCCCTTTCCATTCCACTCCAGTCCGGGCTAAAGCGGCTAATGGGCTTGGCCAGATGCACCGAGTGGATATTGAGTTGGGATTTCTTGCGGTCCCTTAACAAAACAGGCAGCCAGAGCTGGCTAAGAGGCTAGTCGGCCAGCCGGAGACATGGTATCATCTCGGCTAGCTAGCGACGCTGACGCGGATGTGCGGACAGGCGGCCACGGTCGCCATGAACAACCATTGCTTTGTGACGGGCACTGTGGCGTGAAAGGTGACAGACCCCCGCTGATTGAGCGTGCTGACAGCCACACACACACATACATGACTGTTACATGAAGGACGCATAAATGCTGACACACAAGTTACAAATACTGAAATACATTACAGTAAGCATCAAAACAACATTTATATAAATATATGCTGCTGCTCTTACATAGCTGTTGCAATACACAGTAATTTCAAAGTTATTGACAACATATTAAGCAGAAATATTAAATAACTTTACTATAAATATTAATAACTGAAAGAAAAGTAGTAATAATATATGTATCTGCAAGTACCTAACAGACAACACATTAAATGTATATACTTCCGTTTATGTGTTTGTGTGTGTCAGTGTGTTGTGTTTGCTTGAATCTACTACCTGTTTAGGACAGTACACAATAATCACTCTCACTCTACAATGACCAGAGCCAACACTGTAAAGAACATGAATGTTCAGGGATATTGCCTCTGATTTACTGTAAATGTGATTAGAATAACGGCCAAGCTGTATAGCAGGTCAGAGGGCATGTCTGTGTTTGTGAACACAGGACACCAGCTGCCAGGAATCATCCTTGTTACTTCCAGCTTGGCATAACAAGTCATGTATTTCTGCCCTGTTCCTCTGATCCTCTGTTTTGCAGCTGTTAAATTAATGCATATGTATACTGTATAATTAGATATAAGAGAGAGAGAGTGAGCCTGAGCGTCTTATATAACCGCAAGGGACTTTTAAGGCATGTCTCAACCTGTGATTCATCCTATTTTACAGGGCACTTAGCTGATATAGATAATTCACACAGACCCCAAAGGGGCCCCAGGGTGCTGTTGATGTAAACAATATAAGTCCCACATTTGTCTGAGAGAGGAGCGGAGGATTTCAGCTTCGCTATGCAGGATAACACTGCGTAGCGTCCCTGCCTGAGCAAGATTGATTAGCCTCTCATTACTCCGAACTGCAGGGTGCGCGGTGTGTTTGTGTGTGTGTGTGTGCGCGTGCATACATGTGGGTATTCCCTTGATTTGATTTATCAAGTGCTCACCAGAGAGCCTAAGGATTAATCAGGCCAATGACACGGTGCCTCGCCATTATCTGCAGGGCTTAGTCTGATGATGCCGAATAACTTCTGATACGGAACGTTTTGTTTGTTGTGGTGGTGGTGTTGGTGGTGTTGTGTGTGTGTGTGTATGTGAGTGCATTTGCATTTCTGTGTAAGCAGAAGCATTTTTGGTGTTGACTGTACATGCAGAAAATGTGTGTGTGTGTGCATGCGTGCGTGTGCGTGCGTGCAGTGCACATGTCCTGAAGAGCGAGCCATGTAGAGATGATGAGGATGTAAGCTATCTGGGTCAAGATATGAGTCACTCCTCTCCTCTCCTCCCACCTAAATCACTCAAGTTTCAGTCAGCGCTTTGAACTGGATGATACAATCATGTCCTCCACACACACACACACACACACACACACACACACATAGATACACACAGACACACATTGAAGTAATTGATTTTCTCTCCACTATAGCCTCTGTCCAACACACTTGACCCTAACTCCAGACTGACCTCAGAAGTAGATTTAGGATGTCGGGCTGCGATACTGGTTTGAGTACGGTTTATGTCATATTTCTTTGAAACGATCAATGAGTTGGAGAAAATATCGAGCACAGACACTACAATAGGGTTAGGCTACATCTTACCGACATGTTGGCTCATTTTATATTACACTTTTGTAATTCAATATGCCAACACTCGTACCAAATCATTTATATCCATAATCCCTGTATTTATAAAAGAGCATACATTATGTTATAGGCTTTAGGTAATATTATACTACTATTACACTATGAGTAGTCCTAAAATAGTGGTAGGAAAGTCACATATATGCCTTGAATGAGGCAACTAAGGGCAGGCGTTGCGCCCACGAGGGATGTGTCACCCCCGTTAATCCTCCGCCATATGTAACAGCCAAACCCATTCACTCTCACAAAATAGTTCCCTCTTTTCTCCGCTGTTCTCCCTCTCTCCCCTGTCTATCCATCTTGTCATTTCCCATTTTCTCTCTCTCCCCCCTCCCCCCCCTCTCTCTCTCTCTCTCTCTCTCTCCCCCTCTCGTCCTCATCCCTTGTCAGATTCTGTCTTTTTACTTATTTCCCTCTGAATCCATTTCTCCATCTCCGAGCCCCGTATATCCACCCCCCCTGTCCCCTCTCCCCCTTACACCCCACCACACCGCCCCTGCCAAGCTCAGCCGCGTTCCTGACAACGTCTGAGCGAATTAACGTAGCGCTACCACTGTTTGCAGACATCTAGGACACAGCCCCCGCTGTGTCTATTTGGCCGAGCAGGAACAGAGCTTATCAGGTTCTGTGAAGTGGGGGGGGGTGGGGGGGTGGGGGAGGAAGGGGGGAGCAATGGGAGATGCCTCCAACAAAAGCTGCAGCCACAGTCTGCACATCTATATCATACAGCGTGCGTGTGTGCGTGTGTTTGAGTGTGTGTGTGTGCGTGTTTGCGTGTGTGTGTGCGCGCGTGTGCAGGTGTTTGCGTGCATGCGTGTTTGCACGTTTGCGTGCCTGTGTGTGTGTGTGCGCGTGCATGTGTTTGCGTGCGTGTTTGTGAGCGTCTGTGTGTTTGCGTGCGTGAGCATTTAAACCTCTTATATATACAGTAGTTCCATGGTTTATACCTTGTATGCGAAACTATACTGTCACCTTCATTAATCTGTAGACCGCATGCAGAAGGAAACATATGCTTTATTGTCAAACTATGCTATAGAAAGCATGGCTCGCTGGCCGCCTACGCAACATACCTGCTTTCTTCTGTTCTGTGACATCCAGCCAAAGCAATGGCTCTCATTAGAGACATGCTTCATAGAGGATGGCGTTCACTTCAGCCAGTCAAACTTCATTATGTTTCATTGGCGTTATTCTAGAATTTACCTTAAAGGGAGGGTTAGCCATTCTCGAGAACGCTTACTCAAATCAGAACACACTCCCTCCATAGCTCTGTTCCACACATTGAAATGCATTGCGAAGCCAAGTGGCATTGTTGCTTTGAGCGGTGTTTGGCACTTTGTTTATCTTGCTGTTTTACGGAGTTTACAGAAGTACCAGATTATTATTTCAGCACGCACAGAGAATAAGAAATATAGCGAAGTGCGACGAGATATTTAAAAGAAAGTAAAGATAGTGTATTAGCTTTCAATTAACTTGCAATAGCTGACTATACCTTTTAACAAATGTAGATTTCTGACATCTGTAAATGGCATACTGTAACATCAATTGTATTCAGGCTCCATATGAGAAAAATGATACACATCACCTAATTAATATTTTTAAAGGCTTGTGTATGTGCTACGGTACTTTGTGTGAGTACACACACGTGAACACAATCCACCCAAGTTAATTATAGAAGCCATTAGGATCAATTTACCTGGTGGCTGTGATTTAGTCAGATTACCCCTAAAGAACAGCACGTCTTATCTAACCTGTAATGGTGGAACGGATGTAATTGATGATTATTGGAGGGTATATTGATCACGGCAGACAGAATCAATGTTGAAGTGCTGTATTGATCCTTATGGGAGTTGTTGATGAGGTGTGGAGGCAAGACTGCCAGTGTGATGATCATTGCAGAGGAGGGGCTGCCTGCATCTTTATGGGGTTACAGTGTGGTGGTTATGTGGTGTTGACGTGCGGAGGGATACTTATGTATGTGGGTGTCTTTGTTGCAGGTGTCTGGCTGTTGCCGCTTGTATGTGCATTTGCTGTGTCTATGTGTATGTATGTTTACATGAACTTTACGTCTTAGTAAAGGCAGAGTCAGCGATTGTAAGTTAATACAATTCTTTGTAAAAATCTGCAAATATCTGCACACAGTTCTCTAGTTTACCGTTCTGTGGGCACATAAATATCTCCTTCTTCTTCCCTACACGGCCCTGGCTCTGTAAATGGGAATAGTTTTTAACACACAAATTGTGGCTGGTAATATGGGAGGGGATGGAGAGAGTTTATGAGAGCTCACAAAACGGGAGTGTTAGAGGGGAATGTGAACCAGGAAGATGTTCTCTCTGCTGCTGTTTATCCTCTAAGTGCTGTAATGCAGTAAAGATAGTTTTTTATTTGCAGTTGGTTCTGTAATAGTGTGTAGGTGTGACAGTCCTGGACAAATAGATAATGTGTTGTTTCACCAGAGAAGAAGGCATATCGAAAGTTATCCATCGTAGCTTTCAAGTCTCATCCTGTGGCTTTTGGATGGCTTTTGCTGCCGATAATGAAGTGCAGTCTCCACATCTATCAGGAAAGGCTTGTATATTATGGTTGCTATTATCGTATTGGACAAAGGAGAAATGCACGTGTGCCGAATTTTGAGACTGTGTAGCTTCCAGCGAGGGAAAGTTGGCGAATGTGATTGCTTTGGTTTCCAAGGGGGATGGGGAGCTGGCAGGTATGGTGGTTTACAGCCCACTCGCTTGTCTGATGAAATATTATGCAGTGTGTATGCATGTCTGTGTGTGTCTGCGTATGCGTGTGTGTGTGTGTGTGTGTGTGTGTGTCTCTCCCATGCCATACAACAATATTTCCAACAACCACACTTGTGCCATTCGAGGGCAAACAAGACGTCCATGCCTACAGACACACAAACATGCACAAACAGCTATGCTGTTGTACATTGGCTCTGACCTGCGCAAGCTTTGCACAAACACTGTACACACACGCACACACACACATGCAGACACACCGGGACAAAGGGGAACATGAAGCACTTAAACCTGCTCTGCCAAAACAAATGTTAACTCTCTGCCTGCATCTCTGAGGTGACAGCGACTTGGGGGTGTGTGTAAACAAGTCAAAGGGGTGTGTTGTAGCAGTAGCGCAAGACAGAGCTTACGTTTGCCTGCGGTGATCAGGGTTTTCATTTGCTTGTGCAGATTAAAGGCAAGGAAGTGTTTTTGGATTTAAAGGCAGGGTCAGTCGTTCTTGCTAACTTCGAGCTCAAATCAAACTGTTTTGCTCCGCGGTCCCCCGTCGTGGAAATGCATTGTGAAGCAAAGCATAGTAGAGAAGTAGAAAATGATATATGACCAGATGGATAGACAGGGGAGAGAGGGAGAACAGCGGAGAAAAAAGGGAACTATTTAGCTTGTTCTGAATTTGTTGTAAATTTGAATTTGTTGTAAATTTGAAAGAAAGGTTAACCATATTTGTTACACCTTAACTTCCACTTGGATCTGTGTGCAAATTATTTTATTGTCGCAGGCCACTTCTCTCTATGATGATAAACATCTTTATTATTGTGCCATCCACCCAGCTGCATCTCTGATGCCATGCGTGGACATGATTTGTGCACGCTCACGCGCACATATGTAGAGCTGCCACGAGCCCAAGGTGCACATCAAAAGCCTCTCACTTTGATTTCCGTTTGTGCCAACACAACAAACCAGAAAGTAGAGGTTATATCCAGCAGCTACAGTACGTTACATGCCTAGCAAAGATATTTCTCCCACATTTTATTTTCTGGGCACATGCTAAAATTCAGATATTTTTTGCATATATACCGGACAGCATCAAAGCCTGACAGAGTGTCTGAAGCTCCAAGGTTTTGATAATGGTATATAGCACGATGGGTTGGGGTGAGGGCTTAATGTTTTCTGGCACAACTTCCAGGTCCACCGGTGTTTGAAGTACGACCAAAGCCCAGGCAAAAGGCGTGTTGTCCTGGTTCAAACTGTGCTATGTAAACGGGGGATTTGCATGATACAGTGTAACCAACTTTAGTGTAAATGTTAGCGATACCAAAGTCCTTGTAGGCAAGTCTCGCCACTCGGCAACAATTTTTGAACTTCCGGACTTTTATTTAGAAAGTACTCAATGGCATTAATGGCGAAAGAGTCATAACCGCTCTTTCATTGATAATTGGGACATAAGAATTGCACGTACACAATCGTGAGTCAAATCTGATGAAAAACATCTTAAAACCACTGAAATTCCACTATGCATGCGCAAGATTTTTCAACACCATATTGACTTAAAAGGTTAGTCGTTCTGCAATTATAAATCAGGCGATTGGCTCTGGGGTAGAGGTGGGACATGTTCTTCCAACTGTCACCTTTGGTGTTTCTCCCATAGAGCTCCATTCAAAATTCTCAAAGTGACATGTCTCCTCTATATAATGTCTCTGGCGATACGTTAACATAACATGTAGCGGTTTCGCAATAGCTAGAAATGAAAGGACGCGCTCAGCTCCCGCAGGTCCTTCTGAATGAATAGCGTAACAGATAGAATGGACTATTTTCTCAGGCCACTACACATTAAACCTAATCCTCGGTGGCACCATTTTGAATCCTAGGCTAATACGCAAGCACACACAGACGTGTGCACACAAGATAATCGCCATTTTATTGGCGTTTTGGCTGGTGTACTCTTTGTCGTGAATATGTTGCAGACCGGTGACCGCTAAATAGGTCTCAGTAGTCACGTAAGAGCCCTACCAAGAGGAACCGAAATGCCTATCGCTTGGCCTTTATTTAATCTCCAGCTGCTCTCAAATGGAGTGGAGACATTCAAGGCAAAGTCTAAGGTCTGGTGGAGCAGTCCTATTTCCTCTGTCCCTGTGAAGTACTTGAGGGAAGGCAGGCAGGCAGGCAGGCAGGCATCAAAGCGCTTTAATTATTCTTCTGCAGTGACAAAGACAGAAGGCGATAGAGTGAATCAGACCAAAATGGGTTGGGAAATAGGAAAAGAGAGAGAGAGAGAGAGCGAAGGAAGACAGAGGAATCAGTAAGGGTGGACAGGAAGAACAAAGTGTGGGATTTATCTGCTTTATTATTACCGTAGCTGGCTAATGCGGTGACTCTCTTGCGTTGAAGGGTCTTCAAGGTTTTATAAACCTCTGCTTGGCTTTCATTATCGGTCATTTTGATTGGATTGCGGTGCCATGCTGAGATAGGACCCTTATAGCAGCGTTTCTCAAATCCTGGTCCTGGGGGACCAACTGTCCAGCATGTTTTAGATGTCTCCCTGCTCCAACACACCTGACTCAAATGAGTGGATTGTTGTCACTCTCTGCAGAGGCCCGATTACAACGCATTCATTTGAATAAGGGGTGTTCTAAAACATGCAGGGCAGGGTTCCAGGACCAGGGTTGCGAAACGCTGCCCTATAACACCTAATGGGCAGATCGCCGTGCGGTTCCTTCCTTCCTAGGGTTGGCTATGGAAATGCTCCAGCTATTACAAACTTAGCATAAAGCGAACGACCCCCACCCCCCAACCACAGTACACGCACAGGGCCATGGAGATGAAATAAACAACACTTTAGCCTGATTCTTAGAGGCTCGCTACATCCTCGTTACGACTCTTGACCCTTTAGGTAGATTCTGCTCAGGGTCATTGGGCGGGCAGATGGATGGATAGATGGATAGATGGATAGATATATGGATAGATAGATAGATGGGCAGATAGATAGATAGATAGATAGATAGATGGGCAGATAGATAGATAGATGGGCAGATAGATAGATAGATAGATAGATAGATAGATGGGCAGATAGATAGATAGATAGAGTGGGGAGACAGAGACTGAGACTTCAGTGTCCCGGCCCAAGGAACGGAATGACTTTGGGCGACGAAAAGGGATAGGGGATGAGGAGGGGGGGGGGGTCTGTTGGGAGAGGGGCTGGAAAGGTCAGGGAGGCGGAGACGGCTCCAGCACAAGGATATAATTGGCCAGGCAGACACACACACGCACACACACACACACACACATACTGTAGATTGTGGCCTATTGTAGCTGAAGAAGAAGAATAGGGAGAAGATGGGGTGGTCGGGGACACACAGGAGAAGATGGCTGATGGCCTCCGCTCTGTTCTACCTCACTCGCTCCTCTTGTGCTCCTGGAGGAGACCCTCACTGCTGATTTCTGCCCCCCGCCTCTCTCTCTCCATTGCATTCCATATCAAAATCAATTTTTGAAGTTCCTCTCTCTGCAATATTTCACCGCAGTCATCGAAACTTTAATGTAGTTGAGTTTTCTCCCTCTCTCTCTCTCGCTCTCTCTCTGTCTGTCTGTCGGTCCCATTCCCGCAGCTAGAATGTCTTCTCTCTCTCTCTCTCGCTCTCTCTCTCTCTCTCTCTCTCTGTCTTTCGGTCCCATTCCCGCAGCTAGAATGTCTTCTCTCTCTCTCTCTCTCTCTCTCTCTCTCTCTGTCTCTCTCTGTCTCTCGGCCCAATTCCCGCAGCTAATCACAGCAGAATGCCAATGGCTCAAACGGTGCAGCAACCACCGCCTACACAGTCTGTTGTAATGTATCAGGAGAGGTAGCCTGCAGCATCGGCATGCTTTCAGATGGAATCGGGGCAGCATCACCTGCGAGATCGTCTAACTCACCGTTCAGTTCACTCACCAATGGCAGTCGATGGCAGTCGTCCGCTGTCCCTCTCTGCACCGTTAGGGCGGCGTTGGCGCGTTCAGTGACGCTCATTAGCGTTAGCAATTAAATCGTTATTATGTAAAAGGTAGGTTGGGTGGAGCAGGGGTTTGCTTGAAGTAGGAGTTGTGTGTGTGTGTGTGTGTGTGCGTGTGTGTGTGTGTGTGCAACACATTGACAAATAATGTGTTTTGTAGCCCTACATCACTCATGTACATACTGTATATGTGTACTTGTGTACTCTGTCTGTGCATGAGCGGACCAGGACATGAAAATACACAAACAAACACACACACAGCCAACACCAACCTATTCTTTTGCATATTAATGATTGCCCTAAATGCTAAATGGACTGCACTTTATATAGCGCTTTTATAACCTTCCAGCGACGTAAAGATTTTTACAGTAAAGCCTCACATTCACACATTCGTACACTGGTGGTGATGGCTTACATGCTAGGTGCCACCTCATATTATAGGTTTTTAATTTATGCAAAACGGTTCGGGTGAAAAATTATTTGGTTAATTTTGGATCCAAGAAATTGGACCCGTGAAGACCTCTAGTTAGGTGTCTTGCTCAGGGAAACTCGACACTTGGTGAGGAGTTATGCTGCGTTCGAGCATACTTCAGAACAGAATTTCCGTTTTCCGACAAAACGCCCCCTCATCTCGGAATTCCATGTCGGTATCTCAGGTAAGGTTTCTCAACACCGAGTTCTGACTTGACGTCAAAGCAACAGGGCTGCCCACACCGTCTAGTTGTATTATTTTTTTATTTGTAATACACATCGAAATTAATGGAGCAAATATGGAGCGTCAGTTTTGTTTCCTTTGAGCAAAGAGCAGTTATGAGTGGTATGGAAAGACTTGAAGAGGAGGAGCGGAGCGTAGACTTTGCTCAAAGAGGCGTGAGCAGGATTTCCAACCCCTCAGTTCCACTCACATACTCTGGTAGGTTGTGAGCCGTGTTGGGCAAGTTACTCAGGAATTGTATTAAGTTACTTTACTTACAGTATTACTTGTTATTACAATAAATGTGTTAAATTACTAGTTACATTACTATATTTCTTTCAATCTTTACCTTGCCTCACTCCTTCAAACAATGACAACCTGTGTAGCCAGCTCATTTTAGAATTGAATCCTCTTCATTGGAACAATAATGAACCTTAGGAGGCAACAATCACCCAAAGTGAAAACACTGCAGCCTCTCAAACCAGATGATTGACAGGTTGGTTCATTTAGCCTACCCTAAGTATCAGAAATCTCGATCTTGTAACACAGTAGTGCAGCATTACTTGGATCAGTAATTGTAATGTTATTACTTTTGTAGTAATAACAACAATAATATATAACAACAATAATATAATAAGTAAGACACTACTAGTTACTGGAAAAAGTTATACTATTACTGTCTTTCCCTAGTTACTAGTAACTACTGCCCAACACTGGTTGTGTGTGGGTTTTACCAGTGACACGGTACAATACTGTACATTACACGGTACAGTACACCAGAAAACATTAGTAGACACTGTGATTAGTAAATACTGAATAGTATTAAAATGATGTACAGTAAGTCATCCTGGGGAAAGCTTGTTGATATTTGAACTGGATCAAAACAAAACACCTCTCCCTTCTGTGCCATAGGGTCCTCCAGCATCTCCACCCCACACATTGGAAATGCATTGTGAAGGCTAGGATATTGTTGCTGTGAGCGGTGTTTGGCACTTTGTCTAAGTTTCTATTTACGGAGCAAGGGCTATATGAAAGTGATGGATTTTTTTTTTCTCAGCACGCACAGAGAAGGGTAATCTCGACGAGATACGCTATTTGGTGAATTCTACAAAAAGTGTATTAGCTTACAATCACTTACTATTCCTATAATAATTATTGAATGTAATTTTAGAATGTACATGGAATTATAAATTAGGACCTGAGCTTAAAACAACAAAACATCAATAACTGATGTCATAAAAGTATGGTAATGGGTATAATAGATGCCTTTACCTGTGGCAAAATGTGTTCTTACATAAATATTTAAAGTTTTAAACTATATACTGTATGCTTATGGTATAAAATAAATGTTTACTGTCCTCTGTCCCAGTTTTTCATATTCCTTCCTTGCTTTATTGCGAGCTCAGCACGGTCAGTGTCTCTGCTCCTCTGTTCCCGTGTGAACTTCATCTGCGTAATGTTCTATTGATTTATTGGCAGGGCGAGAGTGATCCATTTATCCCCCGCCTCACTCAGAAATATGAGCTGTGTTGATGCGTTCTGGCTGAATAATCATGGTATTAATCGAAGCCAAGGAGTGTCGAGATGAGGTGGTCGGGCTGGATGCTCATCGCTCATTGGCCTGTCATCTGAGCGATGAGTACGGAAGTCATAAGTGTGGTCCAGCAGCCAAACGCTATCTTCAGTGGACCTAGGTTTGGTAGAGTGTGTGTGTGTGTAGGTGTATGTCTGCATGCAGTTTTCCTTAATATCAGAATAACAAAACACTCTAACTGGGTTGTGTCATTCCACAATGGAGTGGAGATTTAGGACAAGATAAATGCATCAGTTCACGCAGCCCTAAGTGATATCTAATCTTATATGGGGTGTGTTTAATTAAAACGTGGGCACCGTTCTGAGGGCAGCAGATTAGTGTGGAAAGAGATACAATTAAAGTGTTTGGCGGAGAGAAAACGGCTGAGAAGCTTGTTGCATTTCCTCTGTGATAGGTGAAACACCTTGCGGTGAATCTTTGATCACAGTGCTCGCATTTAATGAGCAGGGGCTGCTTTCAACACAGGTCTAAAACTCTGCCCAGCCAAAAACCTTCACCCCTCGTCGCGCCTAGAGCCAGCTCACTACACTCTCCAATGGTGATGCTAACAGCATGTTAGCATGTCAACAAAGTAGCATCCTTGCTTCTTTTCACCGAAGCCCGATTGCCATCGCATTCGCGCCCCTCGCAAAAATAAACATCCTGCAGTTTATTGGTTAGTACAAACTCTCCCCGGTGGTTTCTCTAGACTCAGATAACTGTCTAAAATTGTTTATTAGTTTCTGAAGAGGTTTTGAACCACTGCAGATTTGATGGAATAAAAATGCTAAAATGTTTAGCATTCTTCTAATGCTTTCTCTCTACCAGCATCAACACAAATTACTCTCCATGAATAATAGAACCTGTTTTCGCCCCATTCTCTGGCTGGAATCAACAGGACAGTTAGTCATGGTATGTCTGCATGGTGTTTGAGAGCCAATTGTGATGGATAATACAATGCCAGGCATCCTTTTCTTTTTTCCATTTTTTTTTATTTTTTTATTTTTTTATTTTATTTATTTATTATGTGTGTGTTTATGTGTCCAGACACAATACTGTTTTATTCGCTCACCCCATCGCTGCTAATTGCTGTGCTATAGCCACAGAGCATGCCTGAGTGGCCGTGCTGTCTCACTACAATACATAGAGTCTCGGTCGCCATTAGGGAGGCAATCAGCACATTGTAATGTAATGTAAATATTTGCCCCGGCGGGAAGGGAAGGAAGGTTCTTCTGTGTGCGCACACCACTGACATTATGCAGGCGAGAGAGCGCTCCTAAGACGAAATGCACACACACACATCTGTACGCAGAGCATACGGACTGCTGAGACACACGCAGCCATGCGCGTCTCTCCCTAACAACGGAACACTGTTGTGCCTAGAACGCATGCCACGATTCTGAGGAGCCTCTATTGTACTTTTTTTGGCAAGGTGCTTTTGGCGCCTTGAATATAGGGAGAAGGAAAGTTAGGCTTGATCAAGGCGATGCAGAATTTGACAGAGCAAAATGTTCTCCCCGAGTCGCCCCTTTGATGCGTTCCTCTGCTTTGTTACTCCGTTTGAGGAAGACTTTGTGTCGATGAGCGTGTGCATACTTGCTCGCCGGTGGCAAAACGTCGTCTTCCAGCACCGCATTTAAGTCTGGCACAGTTTCTTGACATCTCTGTAATGACGTCTCTATAACGGTTGCATTGTCGCCTGGATAGTCGCAGACTAAAGTGTCTTCTTATAATGATCATATAAAGTTTATAACTGTTATTCTGGTTGCACTGGTGCTTTAATGTCTCCCGACGCTGTAATGTTATACATAGATAATGTCGAAAAAATTTAAACAGAAATACAACCAGAATATCCGTCAGCCTAACCTATTAGCTTGATGTCTGTGCTTAGCCTGCTTAGCTTGATGCCTGCACCACAATGCTTAGCTTGGTGCCTGCACCACGATGCTTAGCTTGATGCCTGCACCACAATGCTTAGCTTGGTGCCTGCACCACAATGCTTAGCTTGGTGCCTGCACCAC
>JAODUH010018759.1:0-26106 GCA_027564835.1 Typhlichthys subterraneus | reverse complement strand
GCAAATTTACACTGTTCTACAAGCTGTATAATCACTACTTTACATTGCAGAAAAGTGTAATTTCTTCATTGTTGTCATGAAAAGATATGCTCACATATTTGCAAATATGTGAGGGGTGTACTCACTTTTGTGAGATACTGTATATCCCCTCATGTCCACAGACATGTATACAGCGGTACTGTGTCACAAATCAACATAAGTTGATCCTAGTATTTTGGGGCAGCTCTGCTCAAGGAATGCAGTTGGGCAGGTTAAAATGCTCAAATTGCTGTTGGTGAATGAATGGCAATTTATTTAATGGGGCATGTTTGAACAAGACTGCGTCCTCTGGTTTCTGGTGGTTTAGCCTCCCACACAGCAGCTACAGACAATAGGTTCTTTTTTTTTTGTTTCCTCTGCCTACATTAAAGTGATGCAAAATTCATACAGTCCAGAATTTGCAGAACTGTCTCAGTATCTTACGAGTAACCGGCCAGCCAATAAGGAGAGCTACTGAGTCAGTGGGCAGGGCGTCAGCGTGAACTTCTGTCGACCTTGAAACACATGCCTTCTGAAGTTTCTTCTTCTACAGGGCTTAACGCAAGATTCACACAATTACATTTGACACAATATGGAAGCATGGTATCTACGGTATTGGTCCGAATACAAGACTCCTTAATATAAGATGACCCCCAGTGAGGTAAAAAAAAAATTCCAATACATGTAACATAGGCTATAACATAAAACGTTGAACTAAACGTTGATTTTGAAACTCTCTTGAAACACACTCTCTCGAGCCAGTCCACAACCAGCTCTGTGTCCATCCAGCCCTTTTCCAGGGCACGTACGATAATGCCAACGGGCATAGCCTCTTTGGGCTCTGTCTTGCGTTTCAAAATCACGTACGGGGGTAGTTTGGATCCGTCCGCAAGGCACGCTAACATGACAGTGATTGGGCTTTTCTCGTTTCCAGTAGACTTAATAACTGATTTCTCATTTTTGTTTTTTACAGTGACAGATGTTGGCATGTCAAAACACACTGGCGTTTGATCAGCATTGCCAATCTGACCCAGGAGGGGATAGGAGTGACTTTTCCTTAATTTAATCACAAAGACAGGAGCTTCTCTTTGAAGTCTGAGGGCAAGCGTTGCTTAAGACTTGTCCTGCGGCGCAGTGATAGTCCATTGTGACGCATCATTCTTCTACACCATCCGAGGCTAGCTTTGAAATCGGTGTTTACATTTAGCTCTTTGGCGATTCACAATGCCTTAAGTCGGATGACCGCTCTAGTAATGGGCATTCCTTCATTCCGTTTTTCAGTCACGTAGTCACACACTCGCCTGTCAATATCTTGGAAGCGGACGCTTTTGGGACCACAGTAAGACTTTCTTTGACTGTTTGCATTTCTAAGTCAGTCTTTTTGCGCTCTCCATCTTCGAACATTGCATTCAGTGACATATTTCTTGGCTGCTTGAGAGTTGTTTGATGACTCTGCTGCATTAATCACAATGATTTAAAAATTAGCATCTAACTCCTCCTCAGTTGTTTGTTAACTTGAGCTACTTTTGAGCCGCTTTGTTCAAGATGATCACCGTGTCTTTCCATATTTCATGTATCTGTAAGTATGCTAGTAGCAAGGGACGGTGGATGAGTGCATGAAGTAGTTTACAAGTCATGTACGCTACTGTATTTGGCGCCATTTGTCTAGACCCCGAATATAAGATGACGTGACTTTTTAAGACGCAGTTAAAGGGAAACCCGTCTTATATTCGGACCAATACGGTAAAATAAATAAATAAATAAATAAATAAAATAAAAAAATAAAAAATATATATATATAAAAAACATTTTATATTTTAATAAAGAATACATTAATTAATTTATGATTTCTAATTAAATGTGTGCCTGTTTTATGCACCGTGTACTTGATGCGGTGCCAATATTGAGTGCATGAGTCCAAGATCCCACCTCTGTGCATGGTATGGGACAACCTTGTATAATCTCTACCTAGCATCCACATGTGAACCTGTGTGACCTGTGCTTTCACCTATCATCTAGATCAGGGGTGGAGAATACTGGCCCTGGGAGCCCACTAGGTACGTGAGCATTTATGCTTTGGATACGCTCCCAATGTTAATCAATGAGTCTTTGCACACTGCAA
Organism: Typhlichthys subterraneus; assembly: GCA_027564835.1. Lineage (NCBI taxonomy): Eukaryota > Metazoa > Chordata > Actinopteri > Percopsiformes > Amblyopsidae > Typhlichthys > Typhlichthys subterraneus. The sequence goes on along the minus strand of JAODUH010018759.1, from coordinate 23,966 downwards.
GCAAGGCCCATGCTGCTCGCTGAACCGAGTCTATTTTTCCCACCTTGCTTTGCGTTGCATTTTTAAAGCGCATTTCACATAGAATGCTATGGAAATATGTCATGGAAGCAGGTTAAACACTCTATATAAATATATTAATATAAAAGAAAACAGGTTTCTTGTTTCTTAGCCCAACCCCCATGCCCTCCACAGTTGTTAAACGTCCTAAAAATATAACTTTGTTGCTCGCCTGAATTGTTGGTCATAATATATTTGTGATTATACATTTACTGAACAGCAGTATAACATAATATCATGTTCATACTGCACGATCCATGCAGTGCAACGTTTGGACAGAGAGTGCTGGTGGGTGGGGGGGATAAAATCCGCTGGCTGTCCGCATCCGCGGGCAGTGTGCGTAGAATATCTCACGGAATAGCATAGCGGAGAAACAGTCCCGAAAATGCGTGCGCTTTAGCTCTGCTTGCAGTGTGCAACGGGCTTTATAATGTATCCAATGTACAGTGGCTGTGCAGAATGGTTACCGGCATCACACAAAACGGAAGACGGGGCATGCGCATGAGAACGCAACCAGGAAGTAATCGGGTTTAACCTTTTACATGGTAGAATTCTTCTGTCAATCGGGTCATGGAACGGGTTATACTACCTCTCTGCTTCGGAAGGAAATTACAATTGGGTTGGCCGTTTCTATTCCGATCATGGTGTTTATATGGAGCATTTTCATTTGGGTTGGGCTTTTAACCCGATTCCAATCGGAATAATAGGGTCCATGTAAACGCAGCTACTGTCCTGCATGCTGTGATGTCTCCAACACACCTGATTCTTTGTCTGGCTTCCAACGACCCATTCATATGAATCAGGTGTGTTGGAGCAGGAAGATATCTACAACATGCAGGACAGTGGGTCCTCAGAACCAGGATTCCCCACCCTTGATCTAGCCCAACACTTCAGCTGAAGGTCATGGGAGGTATATTCACCTGGAAGGTGAAACACAGGACCTAATCACATCATTTGATGCAGCAAACTTTTATAATTTGTATTTATCACAAACAATGTACAAAATAAAACAATATAGAATTACATAAAATAAATAGTAAAATCTGAGAAACTGATGCAGTGGTGTTCATTTCTTCCAGAGCTGTGTGTGTGTGTGCGTGTGTCAGCACTCAGCACTGACTTGTAGAGCGTGAGGTCTGTCTGCAGGTCTGTGGAGACTCTGGGAATGGGAGGCTGCGGGTGCCTTGTGTCCTGTGGGTGCCGTGTCTCAATGGCCTCCTGGGGGCTGACATGCAGGCTAACAGGAATGACAGGCAGGATGCTGATGTATCTGGACACACAACAAGGCTCTGGTCGTCAGTGGACATCAGTACGGGTGGTTATACAGGGCGTTAAGCATCAGTTAAATCAAATGTTCTTATAGAGCCCATTTACAGTCAGTGTCAACCAAAATGTGGTACGATGAAACTATGTAGAAACCACGTGCAAATCCTGAAATATGAATCTCTGATCTGTCTGTGAATAATAACTTTCCAACTCACTTCTTTTATTCTAGCAAGGGAAATAAATACAGGGCAATAAAGAGTGCCACTATACAAAACACCAGGCAGAGAAATCACCACCACTTCCAAATTTTGGCAAGGGAACGGGTGGCAATATCTCAGTCTGGTCTATGAATACTGGCTGACTGGAGCCAACATGAGAAATGTTTTAGCCAGTATTAGTCTTCTTTGGCCGCTAGAAAACAGTGAATAGACAAATGTAAAATTCACTCTAATGAGGTTGTAAACACAAATCTTTGTAACAAAATAAGTGTGATTGTTTGACTTCCTCCAGTAGCTGTGGCTAGCAACATGTCACGATCTCTGAATTGTTGAAGAACAAAGAGTTGTTAAGCTGAGATTCTGTGCGTCCCTCACAGCCACTAACTACCTCTCCTAGAAGTGGTTGTTGGTATGGCAATCAACTACAACACAGCCAGTGTGCAGCATATGTCAGCAGATGGACCCACCTCTTGGCCAAGGTGATGTTATAGTAGTTAAAGAGCGAGGGCCAGTGCCTGAACGACAGCCTCCTCCAGCCCTCCTCGTCTTCGGACCCCCAGGTGATCTGGGGCACGGCAGGCGGGGCCCTGGCCGAGTCGTCGTGGCCCTGCGATTGGTTCTCTGGCACGGGGGTGGGCTCGGGGGCGGGGAGGACACCTAGGGCGCTGGTGGGGTCTCCTCCGGGGAAGACCGGGGCAACGGCCAGGCCCCCGCCCCCGGGCTCTCCCAGGGGACTCTGCTCCTGGGACACCTGGGCGGCCAGGAAGGTGCGGAGGCCTGCTGGGTCGGTGTATACCAGGATGCCGATCCAGATCACCGTGCCAGCCTGAGAACAGACAGGAGGAGACACCGTGCTAGGAGCCTATGGATGCAGTGCTGTGGTTGTCATGGACACTAGAAGATGCCGAGGCAGCGACCCGCACCATAATGATGCGCTGTGCCAGCCGCGTGCGGGCCAGGAAGTACACCACGCGCAGCCGCTTGGGCAGCCGCAGGTTCCTGAAGGCCGGGGTCTGCAGTGTGATGGTGTGGGGAGAGGGCCGCGGGGGAGGGGGCACCTCGCGGGGCCTCAGGGGCCCTGGCTTGGGAGGGGGCAGGCCTGCCTCGGCTGGCAGGCGGCGGTTGAGGTCGGCAAGCTGAGGGGGGAAGATGCATTAGTCAATGACTAATACAACATATGGACTCTCCTGGTGTTTCACTGCTGCTTGGCTTCAATGCCAAGACGGCTATAACTTCCAACAAGCTTGTAAACAGCAGTTTGAGTCTAGGCGGATGCAGAGAGCAAAAATAAAACATTTAACCCTTGCCTCTGGAGCTTGGAGGTGTTGGACCAGCAACTCACAATTAACTTAATCCACCATTGCTTTATAAGTTACTTACAAATCACCTATGTTTGATGTTGAAGACATTTATTTAGAAATGTGTATTTTATGTTTATTTTAATCCAGAAGATACAAATATCTTTAAAAACACCATAAAAGATAGAAAATTGATTTAAGTATGCTAGGCGAGCCATGGATCATGTTTGCTGAACGCCAGAGTTGATACTGTAAGGAAGACTGAGAGTCAAGGGCTGAGAAAACAACCCTGTTGCTTAAGGGCATTAAGCTGGGCTGCAGTCCCAATGTTAGATTTTCACGGTTTTCACAGCTACTAAGGATTTTGTGCAAAGGTAGGATGAGTTTCCACCCAGCTTATGGAGATCACTGCCTGAGCTAAATGCCTGTATGGGTTTGTATTAAGAGAAACACTGACCCTGTGCTGTGTGTGTGTGTGTGTGTGTGTGTGTGTGTGTGTGTGTAAACACCATCGCAGCAATGTATGACTGAAAATAAATAGTGTGTATGTGAGCAAGAGTGTGTTTTAATTTAGTCATTGGGTTAAGTGAGCCTGTGCAAATATTAAAGTGTGTGCGTGCATGTGTGTGTGTGTGTGCATGCAAGACTCACTTCCATGCGTCGGATGTCTATTGATAGTACCGTTGTGAAGAAGAACATCTGCAGGAAGAAGTCAGACACCAGGCCGACCACAGCAAACAAGCAGAACTCCTACAGAGTAACAGAGTGTGAGTGTGTGTGTGTGTGTGTGTGTGTATTGAAAAAGAGCCTTATTCTTGTCTAGGGGTCAAAAGCTTCATTTATCTGCATCACACACTCAAGAACCTAGGAGAATGGCCGAGTGAGGTAATGATTTCATTTCTGCTGCGGTTAATTGGCTACATCACCATGCAGTATACCAGCCTTCAAATAAAGCATCCGTTTATTGTAGTGGCACTTAACATTCCACCACCAGTAACCATTTCTTTAAATGAAAACAAACAAATATTTCTACACCCTGACTTGAGACCTACCTGGATAGCTGGCACCAATGTGAAGTATCCAATCAGGATGATGCAGAGCTCCGTGGCCATGTTCTTCATGATGGACCAACTTTCATTACTGAGGCCTTTGGAGACACAGAGGAGTCAATTTAACTGACTGACTAGCTGTGTTACTCTTAATGAGTCTCCTCTGGTAAAGCAGATGGACGTACCTTGAGCGATGCGTAGTTTGACCTCCAGGTCAACAGGAGTGGACACTACCGACTTTGTGAGAACCAGGACATTTTCCAAGCCGATCACTACCACAAGGTAGGGGAAGATCTCACTGAGAGAAAGAGAGAGAGAGCTTGGATGTATACACACCCACTGCGGCTGTTTTTGGCCATACACTTGATGTAATAATGTATGCTAGTTTAGTAGGGTTGGGTTTAGACCAGGGGTCGGCAACCCTGTGCACACGTTAGCTTAACCAATGGCACACTAGCAATATGTTTTTTTCCTATTATCTTACAAAAATAAAAAAAATAAAAATGTTAAGTAGGCTACACGGTTATCCGGTTAATATAGTTCGATGTCTTATAATCCGCATGGGAAATTTGCCTACATTACGTTATGACTTCCACAGACATTGCATTTGCGCAACCTAGTTTGATTGATCCACCTGCATACAGCAAACACTAGCCTCTGATTGGCTACCGTACCGTAGTAGCCGAGCACTCCGCTGGAGCCGGACTCCGGAGCGGGATCAGTTGGTTGTTTGCAATGGCAGGTTCGCTAGCTAAGTTAAAGTAGTAAATGTTCGGGCATTTCAGTCCTCCTGGACACAAGAATGGGGTTTTGTGTTACAGAAGGGCCGTGCTGTGTGTACTTTATGTCTTGAAAATGTTGTTTGCCGAACATCGAGGGTTAAACGCCATTTTGAGACCAAGCGTGAGAAAACATTCAAGGATGGGGCAGAGAAGTAACCCGACATGCTAGATGGATTGTTCACAGCGAAATTGAAGCTATTGATGCTATTGCAAAACATGTTGAATCAGAAAATACATTGCAATAATTTAGCTAAAATGGGAACTGTAATCTGTAACCACACAGGATTAAAAAATATACATATTTACATTTATTTCTGATTAACAAGATTAATGATTTCAAATCAGATATTTCATAAGCTTTCACATTCTTGTATTATTCTCATTGTCATGCTTGTTATCTTAATTCTCCCCATAAGTGAAATTTACCAGATATATTGTAACCAAAATTGGTGTAATTTGCATTTTATAGTTATATAATTATAATATCCTGAGTATGGGAGAAACTTTTTTTTTTAATGAAATGTTGCCATTCATGGTGCCTATAGCTGGAATAAAATGACAGATTCCTTATTCGATTTTGATGTGATGTCATAATTAAACGTATGCCTTATATTATATGGCACACTGATTAACAAGAAATTTTGAAAAGCGCACTTAATTTCAAAAAGGTTGCTGACCCCTACAGTAGTTAAAGCTATGTCATTTTGCTATAGGGGGTTTCTATACAGACCACTAGCGCATCAAATTATTTGAATTGTGCTTTAAATTTAGATGGAAACACCTTAGACATATGCTCTATGTGCACACGCACAGTTTGGCTATGTTAACTGACCTAGAAATCCATATATTACATGTAGTAACTGAAAAATACATTATTTTTTCTGCTGTGTGTATATTGTTAATCACAAATGACCTCATTCACACACACACACAATATCTACATCCCTACAGTATCTGCACTGCCCTCATCTGTGGAGCGACACAAACCCAGCCCCAGTGGAGCTCTGTGCAAATCACAGCCAGTAGCCAATGGCTGTGTCATCACACCACGCCGCCCACTTCCTCAGACATCTAGTGTGATTGGCCAGCTTCTTAACATCAATATCTCCATATATATCCGCCCCATTGGAAAGAACCTCCCTCTACCAATGTTTTTTGACAGCGCAACTCAAGGCATATATTCTTTCTGTAGAAAACATTAACATCTGCCAACAACACATCAATGTGGAGAATTGGAAAGTCAATATTTGTGATACATGCCTTCCGTAAATGTGTGAGAGAGAGAGAGAGCCTACCCTCCATTGAGCGTGGGGGTCAGTCCAAACAGTGTACACAGGCCTACTGACATGAGTAGGGAGCTGAGGACTGTTACCACGGCAGCCAGGGCCAGGCCCCACTTGGATTTCACCATGTCAATCTTACCTGAAGACAGACAGACAGACAGACAGGAGGTGTTGGCAGCAGGCAGGGAGGAACCCTAGTTACGTTGACAGAAGGTTCTTTCAGACCAAACAGTTGAGAACAACACCCCTTCAAAGTCTTTGGGTGTCTCTTTGCATTCGCACCAGCAGTAGGAACGCTGAAGTGCCCTAAGCCGGCCAACAGTTGGTATCTGGTGGACAACTTGATGAAGGACCAATACGGAGATTCTAGAGGCGAAAACTATTTAGGCTATTTTTTAGCCTAAATAGCCTATGTACAACTTGTATGCATTGTAAAATGCAGATTCTTAATTCATATTGTTCGACTATTACACCTATTAGCACACTCAACTCATGGTTCATATTGAGCTGGGACAGTCTCTACCATGACGTAGGAGCCAAGAATGTCCCTCAAAACAGCATTTTAAGAACATTCTCAGTTCCTGCAGTGCAGACACAACAAAGGGCGGAACGTCCTCCAACAGTTCTAAGAACTACAAACATTTTCTCAGCCCACTATAGTTAGGAAAAGAGCAATGAGTGAGGAATGTGTCTTAACAGCCGGCTCGTATGTTTCATCTAATGTAAACCCACATTGAGACATATAGTACAAGACTACTTTGACTTTAACATCAAACGTAGTATGATTTACATGTACCAAATGCACATACCAAAACATTCTCTCTGTTTACGTAAAGCTTGTTAAAAGTAAATAGCTTGCATTATTGTACACACATTCCTAAGCTTGTCTACATAAGGCATTATCTGCCGTATCTGAGCAGGTGCCGGGTGGGTGTATATTCCTACAACAGACAGAGTAGTAACAGTAGTAGAGAAAAACACACTACATACATACAAGTGGGTATAGGCGTGCACGCACACACACACACAGTGGCACACATCATAAATAAATAATAAATAAAAGTAAGTCAGAGAGCGAGTCAGAGAGAGAGCGCACGAGAGAGAAAAAGAAAGCTGTTATTTTTTAAATAAATACTAACATTTTCATAAAGCTGCCATATCTTGTTATAAAAATAACACTTAGATAAACATTTTAATAGGTAAAAATATGCAATTTGTTAATCGCAATAATAATTATTATTTTTATTTTTTTTTATTATCTGACGGCCCTAAAATAAAAGACCAATGACAAAGAGAAGAGGGAAGAGGAAGGCAGAAAAGACTGCTGAGGAACAAGAGAAGAATGAAGATGAAGAAAGGTCTACGGTGTGTGGGACTGACGCGTCGAGAAGTAGATGTAGGCGAACAGGATGATGTATGTGGTGACCAGGGGGACCAGCTCCGCCACGCCTATCTCCTCCTTGAAGTGCACGTGCACCATGTGGTCCTCACGCAGGGTGCAGTTGGCACATGGGTGTAGCTGTTTCAGACGTGCACGCAGGCCGCCCAGGAATCTGAACACACACACACACACACACACACACACACACACAATGTAATACCAGCCACTAGTAACAAACTTACTGTGGTTTCTCAAGCTTTATTATGAGGATAGGCTAACCTTTGTTAGCTAGCTGCGGCTAAATGGTGAAATTAGACAAATGGAGAGGGAGAGAGAGAGGGAGAGAGAGAGACCTTCACCTTGGATGGCACTAAACAACTACAGCATACTGTAACAGATTAGCATCTCCAAAGTGACAGGCTAAACAAAAGATGCTCACAGCATTCATTGAGTATATGCATTAGCATGTGTAGCTCACCTTGCGTCGTAGCTGGCTAGCACTATGGTGATGGTGTAGGTCACCACCCTCTTCCTGTTGTAGTGACTGACCCCAGTGTGCTTCCCGGGAACGCCAAACAGCAGATCTGAAACATGCACAGAACAGGCAAGCTACAGCTGTCAACACACCGTTTTTCACGGGATCCTCTCTCCAGCTGTCCTCCCGCTTGACAATTTCCCCGTAAAACTCCCGGAATTATTTTCCTTTCTTGTATTCTTGTATATAGCCAAAGTTTGTTTTGAAAAGTGATGGGGACGGGTTCAGTTTTCAGCAGGCCATATCTGCCGACAGGCCCGTCGTTATGGGAGGGAATTAGGTCAGTTATCCCCAGGCACAGGGTCAAGGAATAGTTTGTCAAAAATAAAGATTTGTTAAACTTTATGTAGGTTTTGTGAGTCACATAAATGCTTGTCATTTTTATCTTTATCTCTTTATTTTACTCTAAAACTACAGGGGAGATACTATTTTATTACTTTATTATTGAATATAATTCAGCAAAGCTGTAAAAACATTGTATTAATTTCCTCTTTAACAACTAGGGCTGCACGATTATGGCCAAAATGCTAATCATGATTATTTTGATCAATATTGAGATCACGATTATTTATTATTCATTTAATTATTCACTGATTTTATGAACAATGTATTTTTATTGCACTCACATTATAAACAGACCACGGAAATCATTCCATATTGTGCTACATTCCTGTTAATGTGCAAATATTAGCTTCAAAATAAGACTGGTCCTTAAAGTGCATCAGTGAAGCAAAATAATAAAAATTGTACATAAAATATAGGCCAACTGAAAATAAATATGCCATCAAAGAATATGATTACAGTAGTACAAACATTAAACACGATCATGAGACAAATACGAATGACAACATGAACATGACGTTTGCGGTGTTTCGAACAAGCATCGACACAGTCAGCTACATGATCATTCTGGGCCATAGTTCCACATGCCACGCCTACGCCGCATCTGGAAATACCACCACTTAAACCGTAACACCGGCGCAGACACAATTCGAAAGCACTGTTTGCATATGACTTGTCCTTGCTTAACATTACTTGCCCTAAATCCAAAATACTTCCAAACAACAGACGATGATCCCTTTCGGGGGAAGGTTTTGTACATCCACATGCTGTTGTTGGAGGGTGTGCGCGCAGCCAAATCGGCTGCTGTTGGCGGGTGACTAGGAAGCGCTTGATTTGATACATAGCAGAGATTTCTATGAGCAGAGCCCGTATTTTAAACATCGATATCGCAGTCGATCATGTTCATTTAATTGTTGAAGCCAAAATCGTAATCGAGATCGATATTCAATTAATTGTGCAGCCCTATTAACAACCAATAAACGCAACCAATAAGCTATGCAGAGAAGGGACCAACAAGATAAACAGCCTGTATCGCTTCCAGGCACACTGAATTCATTAGTTGATGTGGTGGTCAGCACATAGGGGACCAAGAATGGGACCATATACCCAGCAAGCTCAATACAGCACCTATCATCACTTTCTAGCCCATTACGCCTACTATTAGAGTTGTTGGTGTTGGCACATGAACCCATAGCTAATTCTACATCGAGGCTTGGCTTTGTGCCCCTGATATTCAACACTAACTGAGAGAGAGACTCGCTAGCTGAGCTGAGCTTGATCTGCCACTGCAGGACAGGAGCCAGGGACACTGGTTCCATGACACTCTGGAAGGGTTTGGACTCCAACATGCACTCAGGGAATTTAAACACATTCTCTCTTGATACCAAAGCTTCTTAGCTTTCTGATACCCACAATCCCCTGCTTTCTCCCCATGTCCCCCCTCTGTTCAACACCATGGTTAACCTTGAGTGTGTGTAAATTATTTGGAGCATTACCGTAGATTAGTCCGTTAAGACATTGAGTTTATTTATCCAATAACAAGGTGCGTTTTCCAAATACAGCGTCTTAAATCGTGTAGGCTCTGCTGATATGTTTTGTGTTTTAGATGATACCAAACATTTATTCTCTGCATCTCAGCTGCGTCTCAGCATCTCAGTGGGGAAGCGAAGGGTGTCACGACTGACCCCTGACCTCCACTGCTCCCCTGCCTGCCTTAACTGCCTCCCTCCCTACCTCGAAGTGTGGCCGAGGTGTGCAGGCCTTTGGGCTCGTGCTTCTGGACGGTCCTGAGGAGGTCTGGGTCCGAGTCGAACAGCTCCCGCTGGTTCTGCCAGTAGTTGCCGGGGGAAACCAGTAGACAGCCGTGCTCGGGCAGGACCGACTGCATGCGCCGTAGTCCAGGCAACAGGTCTGTGACCTGCAGACACAGTGTCTCCAGACTCCTCATGCCAGAGCTGAGGAGGAGAGGTCATTTGGCTTTGGTCAGATGGCAGAGCACCGTTATTACACAGCCAAAGAACAGCCACACATTTGCATGCTGATAAACGGTCTGGTGCTAAACCTAGAGGACAATCCCTACAGCATTTAGTGGCGTCAAAGTGCAGGCCTTCATTTGTATAGAAATGTAGTGGCAGGATCCGAAGTGTGAGTCCATGCTTGAAAAAGCTCACACACTGAGTTTAAGCACTTCTAGAAAGAGCAGTAGGCCTTAAATATTCCATATATATATATATATATATGGTGCAAGGCTGACCAACAAAACTGTTGCGGTCAAGGGGGTTGCACCATTTACTGATAGCACATGTTTACATACTCTACATATATTTTAATGTTGGATTGCTGAGAGAAAAAAAAAAACACAATAAAGAAACAATCTGCAAATACAGTATGATCTAATACCATTTCACGTTTGAGGTCAAAATTGTGGAGAAAATCCGAAAATTATAAAAAAATTATCACATTTCTGTAAACCGAAAATAATATTCATGTTAGGCAAGGGAGATAATATTTACTCAGCAGACCTAAAGATAACTCCTATCAGTCCCTAGCTGTATAATTATTAGACCCTTTAGAGAACAGAATTACCGACTTCGGCTTGACAACATCATCACACAGGATCATTCATTAACCATCTAACCTGCTATTATATTTCTTAGCTCAATGTCATGGCTTCATTTATTTCATTTGATGTCAGCCTCTTATCTTGCAAAGCCACAACCAAGCACAGCTAAATACTGACTTGACGGACCAGTTTGAGAACCTATTCATCAAATGTTCATATCCAAAAACAAGCACAGTTGCAGAATGTGCATGTACTGCTAATACTATAGCTCTATCCCACGGCTATAATATAGTCAAATTCATGTAGGCGTCCAACAGAGAGGCCAAGGGCAATGCTCAAACATGCTTCTGATGCAGACAGATCGGAGACCACCCAGGTGAATGAGCCCTCCCACGCGTGTGTTCACCTGTCGGAGTGCATGTGGCTCCTGATCTGGTCCAGCAGGCTGAATACGCGGCCCAGTGGCGAGCGGAACACGTCCACATGCACCAGGCTGCTGTCCCATGGAGACACGGCTGCCTTCACCAACACCTGCTGGATGTAGGCCACCGGAGGGCCCCGGTACTGACACACACACACACAAAAGACAACACAACACACTTTTGAATGATTCCGCGGGGCAATGCGGTGACCCTGCGCTCACACTGCCATTCTTTTTGAATGAGAGCTGGCGATTCATATTGACAACACACAAGTGGCTGCTGCAAGCCAACTAGGTGGGGAGTAAATAGGCTAGGGTCTATATTATGCAAATAATGAGCGATGAGACACGGCGACGGCCAATGGGAGCGAAGGAAGAATAACACGCATAAGCGACAACAATGTCTATTTTGACGTGCAAACGCATCTTAAAACAAGGCTTGCTGCATATAGCCGTGTAAAGGCAATAATTATATGTACACTAAAAGGTAAATTGGCATAAACTGCAAACACATGCTGGACGAATTTAAATATTACTTGTATTACTATTATATTAAGTTAATTCTGCTAGACTGTCACCCTGTCGTTTAGTAGTTAAATAAGATTAAAGAGGAATTCTGGGATATTTTGACCAGGAAGAAAATTATCTCTCCCCCAGGAGTGGCGACCGTAATCTAATCAAACAATTGGCCAGAATTCCCCTGTAGCGTACTTGGCCACTTGCCAAGCTTGACTAGCTCCAGCCCTCTGCTCTCATTATTTATGATGAGCCTCTATCTTTGTTGAGGTAGGTGTGTGTGTGTGTGTAGGTCTTACCCAGTCTGGCCGCTCTCCGAGGTCTCCCTGAGGCTCATGGGAAGGGACGGTGTAGTCTCGCACCCCTGTGGTGAATTCCACAGGACCCGTCCCGGGCAAGGGGAGCCTCAACAAGGGATAACTGTGGATAAATGTTATTACAAGGTGGAATGTATGTCGATTTATATTTCTGTAACTTGATTCATTTGGCATTCGAAATAATTTTTGGACAGAACCTTTTTAGGAAAGTCAGAATATTGTCACACCCAACATGTTCACAGGGCTGTTTGGTACACGTACAGTAGTTACATGCTTTGGCCGCTGTGTACTTGCACTTCTCTGAGGTACATGACACCACAAGCCTGTGGGGATCTCTTTTGTTGCCAGATTAAGTATCAACCAGAGACCAACCCCACCGTCCCTAGTGAATGGGTAGAGCTCTTATGAAACTAGCTCCATCTAACGCCACTACCATTCCCCCAGTGTGGTGAATAACTCCTGGTGACCAGAAATACCACATACTTCTGTGTATAAAGGGCTTCTGAGATGGATGGGTTTGTCACAAGATATATCTTAGCCAGATTTACAACCGGTCTGACCTAACAGTGTGTGAAGAGAGAGTGTGTTTCTGCTAATTGCCAACCAACAGGGCAGATTTAACTAAACAAAAATGCAGGATTAAAAATTCACCTACGCAGGAATGTGTGTGTGTGGGGGTGGGATCTATCTTGTTTATCTGACTATCTTTGTGCAAGGTGATGTCAAATCAGGTTTTATTCAAAAGGCAGCAACCTTGCTGGCAGGAGATTGCTGATCCAAAGATCTGTGGCTTATTTCCTTCCCATAAGCATTGGTCATCCAGAAGAAACACTAAACTGCCTGCTAATATGCTAAAGTAAACTTACAATTCCCTTGTCCATTAAATTAGACTTAAAAATGTCCATTCAAGACAATCATGGCTGTAAAATGGCATATACCCCCCCAGATAATTTACCCCCCAAGGTACAAGACTGAACATTGACATTCAAGATCAGAACTCCAATGTATTTAATCACCAAGTCAGTGTCCTCTTGACATTGTCACCGAGGCAGATCATTTACACAGTAATCCAATGATGAAACATAGTTGACATTTTTGCTCAATGTGAGAGACTGGTCCCTTTTTACAGATCATCATGTTTTTTTTTTTTATGGGTATCATGAATCGTGTAGTCATTCTCGAGAAAAACGCTTGCTAAATTCAAGCTCAAATCTAAATTCCTGCATTGGGAAGCAAAGCGTAGTGCTACGGCTTTGTTGAGTGAGTGCCAATCCCCACTTTGTTTATGTTTACGGAACCAGGGCTGTGTAAAAGTATGTATCAGATTCTTTTTTCAACACGCACAGAGTAAGCTAGCTAAATGCAAGGAGATATATTTATATTAGCTTTCAATAGCTGACTTTACCTTTAAGATGATGTGTCCTTTAAGGTGGAGACAGGCATTCTGGAGAAATGTTTTTTATATTTTACTAGAGCAAAATATAAACACTACTTCTCATCAGTGCAACAAGGTGCTCTCTCAATAGCTCAGCCCCCCCACATTGAACATGTATTGCCAAAGCAGGGTCCCAGCTCTCAACAAAACTCTGGCAGGTGTTTCCATGTAAAACACTAGGCAGTTCAGTTTCATGCAAAACACTAAGAAGTTCAGTTTCATGTCAAACATTAGGCAAGTAGGCAGTCTACCTTATTAAAAAAAAAAAATGGTTTTAGGTTACTGAAACTGTGGACCTGTACAGCAGAACAATACAAATTGGATTGTGGATATATCATCCCCTATGACGATGTGACTTTAAAGGTATAGTCAGCCGTTGCAAGCTAAATGTAAGCTAATACACTTTTTGTTTTCAAATGAATTAATGCATTTTATTAATGTACATAAATAAGAAACATCAATTATTTTAGAGAGCTGAAATATTTCAAAACATAGCTTTGTTTAGGTGACCTTAATGGCACAGAGCTACAAAAATCATGCTAACTAGAGCAAACATGCTAACTTCTTTGAATTACTTAATATTCCTGTATGTGGGCAAAATAATGATGCTTAGTCTACATTATATTCTCACTCCATTCTTAATACCCCTCCCACTCTTCCTTCTCAATTCCCTTTGGCCTGGTCTACTTCTCTCCATCCATGCCTTTGTCTCTCCCTACACCCCCCTCCCCGATCACTGTACCTAACAAAGGGCTCTGTTGTGCATGGCCAGGCCCCCTCCTGTCAGGCAGATGGAGGGACAGGACGTTCTCACAAGACCTCTGCCTTTATCCTTCAGGCCCCCCCCCACAACCACCTCACAATCTATCTCTGCTTTCACTTTGTCCCAGCAAGATACTGGTGCTATAGCACCCCTACTATTAAGGTGCTGTGAGTGTGTATGTGTGAGTGTGTATAAAATGCTTTCACAATGGCTTTGCAGCTGATGGCTAGCCAAGGGTGCAGGAAAACTCATTGACCTCTTTCATTAACTGCAATACAGTACAGCTATGCTGGTGGATGAGTGTGTGGCACATTGTTCCTCATAGACAAGACAGAGGATTAAAACCGTGCACCGTGCATATTTCTTCTTATTTTGTTCTGTGAAATAACCTGTTTAGAAAGAGCAGGCAATTTGAACTGTATCCCTGCAGGCACAAACAACGCTGCTCTAGCTTAAAATTTCATGTCAACAATTCCTGCAATTCATACAAGATGAAAAACATTGTTTGGCGGAAGTCAATGAAAAGGTCACAGAAAACTGCTGGGAAAACTATTTTCCTAGCAATTATCTAATGGAAAGTTTCTCACAAAGTCAATGGTTGTATTATAAAATGCTTATAAATAAATTCTAAAAATAATATTTAGCCTTTACTTAAAACAGAAAAGCCTCAATAGCTTCTTCTGCCCCTTATTCTAAGTAGTAGCCTATGTACTGCATTATTATTTTGTTTTAAGAATTGACATGCTCTCTGCAGAAATGTACCTGCAGAAAATACCCCTCCACAAACACACACCTTCATATTCAAGCTAAGAGAGTGACACTGGGACAAAATTAAGGGTTTAACGACTCTCCAATAACCCATTTGCGGTTTTCGCAGACAGCAGGCCCGACACAGCAAAAGCAAACCAGCCGTTTGTACAGTTTTAATTCCTTGGCGAACTGTATGTTGACACACCTATACTGTACATGAGAACCACATAAAGGCTAAGATAACTGCTGTGACATGCAAACCCATACAGTGGAGTGTATTGCAGCCTTCCATGTACTGTATGTGGACATGTGTGTTCTCAACAGCATTGTTGAGAACAAAGAGTATGCCGCTTGGTGTTTTGTACTCTATAGAAAGGCTTTGTGTTTGTAAAGTTAATTGCGAAGCGAATATCTGCTTTTTTTAGCAACAGAATCCAAGCTCAACAAACCGGCAGTGGGTTGGGGGTCAAGCATGTTTCCTCTCTTTTGAGGTTAATGTATTTAGTACATGGTCACTTTTACAAATAATTTGAGTAAAAACTACTAAACTAAAAGCAAGCAAGCAACATTTATTTAAATAGCACTTTAAAAATACAAAAGTAGTCACAAAGTGCTGTACAGGAAAATAAATATAATGCATGAAATGTACAGCACAGACACAAAATAAAACAATAAATTCATCATAAAATACAAATAAAACAATGAAATCAATGTTGGTTTTGGAAATCCAAAGAACAGGTGGGTTTTTAGGAGAGATTTAAAAACAGACAGTGAAGAAGCCTGTCTGATGGGCAGAGGTGAAGCATTCCACAGGTTCAGAGCTGTCACAGCAAAGGCACCATCCATTTTCAGCTTTCGCCTTACTTTAGGCACACTCAGGAGCAGCTGGTCAGCTGACCTGAGTGAATGGGTGGGTGAATAAAAGTGTAGCTGCTAAGATATGTATGGTGGAGCTAAACCATTTAGGCCCTTAAAAATCAACAAATTATTTTAAAATGGATCCTAAAATGTATGGGCAGCCAGTGTAGTGAGGCCAAGATGGGGGAAATGTGCTTGTATTTGTGTGTTCCAGTTAAAAGACGGGCGGCTGCGTTTTGAACCATCGAGACTGGCAACAAGTGACCCACTGACACCCACATACAGTGCATTACAGTAATCCAACCGAGTGGTTACAAAGGCGTGGATTACAGTCTCAAAGTGCTTTCTAGGAATAACTGACCAAGGAACAATCAACAACGGGGTTTGCCACCAAAAACCACTACTTCAGTTTTACTTGCATTAAAACATTAAAAAGCATTACTCGAGTAATGGCCAGACAGTGTCATTCTTTTATAGGGGCACATAAATCTGGGTATCATCCGCATAACAGTGAATTGACATACCATGCCATAAAAGGTAGTCTTTTAGAGAATCAATACAGTATCACGCAACGTGTATCGAAATGGTCTTACTCCCGTAGATACAGTGTCGTTTGTATTGTGGTTTCAGTCTTGCTTTCAGGACCGTTACACACCCCTAGTTAAATATTTAGAAGGATCACTTGAGCCTACCAACTATTTAAGTACACACACACACACACACACATAGTTTGCCTACCAGCAGGTGAGGATGCTGGCAGAGGTGAAGAGGATTATGGGTACTGGATAGGAGGCACACAGCAGCCCGTGGCGGTAGAAGGTGGCCGAGATCTTCTCTCTGAGCCGCTCACGCAGCGTCATTCTGGGGGGCGGGGTCAGCTGCCGGCCATTAGGGGGCGCTGGGTGGCCGAGGAGGGGTCGCCGCGGGGCATCCACGGACCTACAGGAGAGATGCACGTGTCAGCGACTAACCAGAGACCCTGCGTTTTACCACTAGATTAGTCACAGTGGGGTCAGCGGGTTCTGTCAGAGGCTGCAAATAGAACACATTAAGGAGCAGCATATAAAGTGTTTCCATGTACTTCGAGGGGAAGGGCTCAAAGCTGACGGGATCCCACCAGTAAGGAAGACGCACACTCTATAACGTGCAGTATACACACGCTCCACTATGGCTGGTATGCATGATGCTGATTCCCTAGCGACCAACTCAGACTGTAGGCTACTCAGTAGTGAGACACAGTGCTCATTCACCACCTATGAAGGTGGATGTATGCCTCACGCTGAAAGCATGCGGCCCTGGATGAGTGACTGGACAGAAGTAAACACCTGGCCCACAGATCACGCCCAGGAAAAATCTCACAACACACACACACTGACTTCAGCAATGACAACAACAGAGATCTTTGTTGAAGAACATTGAGCAATTTCCGACTGCATTAGTAAACAGAAGGGCGCAGAGCAGTAGAGAGGAGTATTTCCTCAAACTGATGCCGTAAATTGCTATGGCCATATTTATGGACAGCCTTAATAACTAACTTACGTTTTGAGG
Organism: Typhlichthys subterraneus; assembly: GCA_027564835.1. Lineage (NCBI taxonomy): Eukaryota > Metazoa > Chordata > Actinopteri > Percopsiformes > Amblyopsidae > Typhlichthys > Typhlichthys subterraneus. Next base: position 6,584 of record JAODUH010018759.1, on the reverse strand, counting down.
AAAATGTGAACATTCTGCTACGGCCCGGTAGTGGTTAGCTACAGGAAAGGGAACTTCAAACAAAAATTGCCTCAAATTCCTTGCTGCTCAGTGTGGTAATTAATCTAGATTTCATTAATTATTAAATGAATGGAATGAATGGCTCTATATACAGCAATTAATAAAATACTTCTGTGTAGATGTCTTCCAGACAGCATACAATGTTGTCAAAAAACTTTATTTGTACTATAAAAACAGCAAAGACAACTTCCCCTAACATAAAAACTGTGTTATTTGTCTAATTACATGCCTTAAATTCACTAACAAGCAAGAATAGCGAAAGGTCCTTCATTGAGTCCTCTCAACCACAGAATTCCACCAAAAACAACACGTTTAAAAATGTACACCCTAAAAATCAATAACTGAAGGATTACGTAGTTTCATCCAGTATGATAACATAATAGACAGACTGACACAGTGGGCTAACCCGCAAGATGATTCATACAGTAAAGTGTACTGAGAACACCATTGACCAGTGACACAGGAATCAAAAAGTAGCAGTAACCATATAGTTCTGCAATTATTGCAAAACATGCCACTACTAGACTAACAACACAAAATGGTCTTACATTTCCAATAGGAACATGCTCAGCCAGTGTGTTTGATGGCAAGTCAAACACAAGATATTCTTTAAAATGATATAGTTAAGTAATTATCGAGAGCGCTTACTAAATTAAACTCAAAATCAAAAACATCTCGCCCTTCAATGCCATAGGGTGCTTCCTCTAGGGTGCTTTCCATTGCAAAGGCTAGGATGTTGTTGTTGTGTGTGGACCGCATTGTGGTGTGTACCAGTAAGTAGTATCAGATTATTTTTTCAACACACACAATGGTAAAATAGCTAACTGCGAGGAGAGATTGGTGAATTTCATTCAATTACAATCATTGATACCTTTAAAGCATTATGCAGAAAATGTTACAGATTGTCGCTTTACTACTGTAAAATGATTGAAGATTTTATGTATTCAAATTTAGTCATGGAAGAGTTCCAATTATATTGTACCAAGACACATAAACCTAATAAGCATTTTGTGAAAATGCCACTGTAGACATACTGCCCAAGATCAGCATAATATAACAAGGCTAATACAATACCATATTAATATACAATTTATTATGATGGCATTGTATATTATTTATTTATTGAATAAATAAAGACCAGAGCAGAGAAGCCTTTACATGGCAGGCGATGAGTGCTCAATACCGTCCTATAGGTTTGTTTATCACATCATACAAACCCTGACCAGGTTCCTTGTTCAAACAAATAAGTTAACATATCAATGCAGAGCAGACCTGGACCATTTTCTTTCTGCATCAGAAATGTACAAAACAGCCCATGAGTAGAAATCCAAGCCAAGCCATCAATAGAGTATGTAGCATGCATGTATAAAGCAGAACATACTTTTCCTGCTGTTTGCAATTGAGAAAACAAGGCTAGTAATAATGCCTTGTAAAATGCAAGATGCCACAAAGAAAAAAAATCACGACCATGAAAACAGTTTTCAGATGCAGTATTGATCAGATTTATTGTAAAAAGACAACAAATCAATGGTAATACTTGTCCAACTGAATGCCTTGACGCTGCTTATTAAGCACATTTACTAATAAGGCACAAGCCGTGGTAAAGTGAATGTGGTTATTCTCACAGTCTGCACAGCTACTGTGGGAAATAATGACTGCATTATATGATTTGGCATAGCTGTGTCATGTCAACCAATGCTACACTACGCTGTGTTCCTCCACCATAGCCAAGGCCAGGCCAGGCCACCTCTCCGGGCCGCGGATGTTTCCCCCCCCCCCTACGCTGTTGAGATTTGCGACCTTAACAAATGTTTCTCGCTCCGCATAGACCTCCTTGTTCCCCTCGGAGGCAGGCGGCGCGTGTGACTGCTCTGCTCTGCCCCCCCGGGAGCGGCGGAAAAATTCCCTGGGTTGAACGCACCTCTGGAGCCTCTTGATCTGCCACTATAAATACTCTATACGGTAAACACAGCAACGTCCCAGTGAGGCGGCACAATGGCTGTTGCAAAGGTTAAAAAGAGCCTTTGAAGTGAAGCCGGTGGGAAACAAGTTCTCTCTGTGTGGGAACCATGTAGCTCGCTCTCCAGCCCTCTCTAACCCATCTAGCAGAAACATGGTGTGTGCAACATGGAGAGCTATAGTGCTGCTACGTGGGCACTGCCCCTGGCCAGATTGGGCAGGTGCTCAGCAGTACCTCCGTCAGTGAGCTAATCCGGGATTGATCTGATTGGAAAGTAATGAAAAGGCTCAGGCCATGGAGCCACCAAGCTCTGCTGCCACAGCCCTGTATTCTGTCCTGGGGTGTTCTAGAAACTACCAAAGTGCCACTGCCAGGTAAAATGAACCACAGCCAGGCTACAACAAAACCCAAAGCAGGCCATTTCTCGGGACTTTGTGACTCTGCTGGCAATAGCCAGGAAATTCCACAGCTCAATGTTGCACGTTTGTGCCTACATGCAAAGTAAATACAAAACTGTACAAAAAAGAGAACTGGTATGTTTAACACATGAATTGGCGGCTTACTTGATAAAACAGTGTCATTTATTCTTAGGAACATAATGTCTTGCAACACAGGCTATGAATCTTAATTTAGGAGTCTACAAATTAAGGTCTGCAACATTACTGTTTTTAAAAGGTTTGTTTTGAGCTGAAAAAAGGATCATTTCACAGTCCTACAATACCAAGATGGGGTATTAGCAACACAATACTCTGGCTTACCTCTTCTCAATGCTTCCTAAAATACCCAATTTGAAGGCATCTCCGGCACATGTAGTTTCCATGTTTGGACTCTAGAACTCTGCGTAGCATAGTGCATTTACAATCTTGTATTCATTGCCACAAATATTTATCGGCAAACGACTTGTCCAAGAACACAGAACAGTGCAGATTTAAGGTAGCATAACCACCTCAACATTGACTTCCATGTGTCCATAATCTGGACTCCTGCTTGTCTGATGTGTGTAGCACAAACTCTCCATCCTGACTGCAGATATGAACTCGGTGTACAGGAACAGGCAGTGGAGGTATTGCAACATATTTACAACTGCAGTTGATGACACAGGGTTAAAAAAAAAAAAAACTGTCAATCAGTAACTATTATCTAATAAATCATATTAAAAATACATTAGGGCTACCTCTCCTCAGGAATTATTACAGTAAGACTATAATACGGTTAGGTTGTTAAAAACAAACTAGATGGAAAGTCATAAGGAATAGAAATAACAAATCATTTGCCAGTTTCATTACATTATAATTTATAGAATGTTCCAAAACATAACAAAGTTCGTACCTTTTGGTGTGACACGCTCAGAATAAATCTTATATTGTTGTTAAAGAATACGCTACCAATTGACAACATCCCTGCGCTCAACAGCCATCTCAATAGTCTTGAGGCAGACAGTAAAAGGAACACATGCGAAGATGATTACCCTAGGTGATGCAACTCTGTCGCAACATTAGACTACACTACGGTCGGTACCTGCCAGCAAGGACAAAGACAAAACCTGGAAACTGTAATCAAATCTTCTCCATTGTGCTCTTCAAGAAACGTTGGAAAGAGACAAAGGCCCGAGCGATACAAATTATTGTATAACCAATACCTTTACCTAGAAACGTGGTCGTTGCTATCAAGATAGCTGAAGTAGCTAGCAACCTGTCAAATGTATACAATCGAGCTAACTTTAGCTAGCAGCACCTACAGGCACTGTGGGGCTGAGATTGCACACCCCTAGCCGAAATAGCTAATTCAGACACAATTTCAACTAAAATAGCATTTGCTTCTTGTTAGCATCCACTAACATATGGCAATTAGGTTTAAATGCCATATGTCCATATCTGCCCACTTTCATGTTTTCCATTTTCAGCCTATTCAGACTGAATTCATACATTAATTTGCTCTCCTTGGCCAACAATTATTTCACATAGACAGTGATTTGCTTTTGTAAACAATAAGCAACACGTAATTTTATTAAACTACTTAATAAAACTCGTCCCTGTCATTTCGATTGACAAACAGTATCACAACATGGGTTACACAGACAGCAATGACCTCCGTTCCAAACCATGTTCAACACATCAATATGTATAGTGCCTTGTGTGTAATGTGCATTAGTGTGTCCAAGAGTCTAGTTTTCTCCAACCACTATACGGTAAGAATGCTAATGATAGCGCCTGCCCACGAATTAGCACGCTGCTAACACAAGACAGATAAGATGTGGCGCAATGTGTTGCTTCAAGTGTGTCAGAGACAGCTTAAGGTAACAAGATATGAGAGGACAAGCCCCATTTGCAGTTGTGTTGGTTAACTATATTAATTTCCACGGAAATTGAGCAAAATAAATGTTAATAGCTACATAAAAAGAAGTGCACAAACACACTTGCCTGGGCAAAGCTCACTTGGTTCATACGGATAATCCAATTTCTACTCGCCGTCGTTTGTAGTACTCCTATAAGTAAACTATTGGCAAATAGACTCGTATTTGTTTTATTTTTCTATGGCTCATGTTCATGTATCGCCATACTGCAGCTGCCTGCTGGCTAGAAAATAAGTGGTTTGTAAAACATCGAGACCTCTACACTTCGACCTCTCAACCTTGCTTGTAAAGAAAAGTGATATGGCGACATCTAGCGTGCAAACAGACACAAGACAACAACATAAATATACTGAATATTGTCTTGTCTGATTCTGATCCAGATTATTTTTCAAACATAGGTTGTTATATGACCTGATGTTTGTCTTTTAAAGTACACATCCACCTGAAAACTATTATGCCACTAGTGTATTGTTTTAGTTTCTGTTGTTTTGTATCCTTCTATTATCTTTTTTTTTCTGAGAGCTCCTGCTGTATTTGTGCAGTAGCCCTGTGACTGTCTATGAGCTGTTGCAAAGTATTTAATTTCTAAATCAAATGGCTCATTCTATATAATAATCTAATGGACGTGTCATATTGTATTATACACAATTGATCATATTGATTCAATTCTACATTCATTTTTGGGCAACAAACCTGAAATCAATATTATATATTTGAATAGTTTAAGAGTTTAAAGAAAATACATATTTTCTTTTCTTTATAAGAGAATGTGATACAGTTGTATCACATTCTCTTATATATAATGGATAGCGACAGATTCAGGATCATAATCTGGGAACATTCATATGAGGTGACTCATAAAGACTTGATGAACTTGAAGGTGTGGAGTATAAACTAGTAGGGCTTCAAACAGTTTGTCTTAGCTGACTGCAGTAATGGTTACACTACACAGTCTTCAGAATATGAAGGAGGCAACAATTGGCCTCTAGGACCTGTAGAGCCAGAAAAATAGAAAGAGGGTCAACAATATCCTAGCCTTTGCTATGTGTATCCATGTGTGGGGCTGGGGTGGATCTTCTGAGGGAACGCACAGCATTTAATTAAGGGAGAAGTGTTTTGCTTTTGATTTGAGTTTAAATTTAGCAAACGTTCTTGATATTGACTTGTTTACCTTTATGTGATACAAGACCCTGTTACAATGAAGTAATTTAACAAATACCTAAAATGTGTCCAAAGTACAATACAATGAGTACAAGTATTAGGGAGCAGGCAGGGTATAGATGTACAGCTTGCAGTAGAGGCAAGTTAGAGATTGAAACCTGGACCATTCGACAAGGCCTTCCTGCAGCTGTCATTTTGTGCACATCAGCGCCATACATTGCACATACAAGACATGCATGGTTTACATGCTCAGAAAAGCTGAGGAAGACAACATACACACATTGCACGATTTCCTACTTATTTTTATTTTATTTCTGCCCATAGAGTATAATATCATTTTCAAAATGTTTCCAAGGTTGCTATATTTTATATTTGTGCAAGCATTGTACTTGACGTGTTGCTATTCCAAATTGAGAATGTACATTAGTAGGAAAATATGTGAATTGTAGGCCACCTTTGTCTTTGTCATTTCATGTGTAGTAGCTGACGGGAATTGTATTGACAGCTTATAGTAACCCCATTGAGTGTAGCTGTCCATGGTGCTGATATAGGGATCCTAGTATGGGGGGCACACACAATGATCCTGAACTCTGTATGTAGAGCACTGTGTGCCTCCCGTGCATACATCAGGGAGTAGACTACCACTGTTGTAAATGTGGAACAGTCAGAATACAGCTCCCCCGGAAAGGTTTTTGAATCAAATACTTTTTATTTTTATTTCAGTGTAATACAACACATTAACAATTTAGCATTTATTGTGCATGTGTCATTCAATTACAAAAACAAGTTAAGTTGTAATTAAGGTAACATCCCACACACATTTGAATGCATTTCATCACACATCCCACATACATTTTAATGCATTTCAAGAAGAATGTGTAAAATGTTGCTGCTTTGAAAATATTTTCTAGATGCAGCCAAAGAATAAAGCTAAATAAAGTATTATAATAAAAACTCCAACTCCAAGCGGCGTTCAGCCGGGGGCTTGCTAGTATCCCCACACCTGCCCGGCGCCTCACACCCTGGGCAACTCCAGAGTAGAATAAAGTC
>JAODUH010018748.1:0-22626 GCA_027564835.1 Typhlichthys subterraneus | reverse complement strand
TCACCACAATTTCTGTGTCATTACAGCAACCACCTGTAACGCCACACTCAAGCACATGCGGGGCTGAGGGAAAATGCACACACAATAAACACAACTAATAACCCGCGAGGGGAACCAAACCAAGACAACACTAAAAGCAAGCCGGCTGATTGAACAACACAAAACAGGTGCAGGGACAGGGAGGGCTTGGGCGGTGGTTAGCGTACCGACGTGGCAGCACGCCGCGGAGAGAGAGCCTGGACACACCCCCGGACCTAGGTGTGACACCACCGTCAGTAATCAAATACTGTAAAGACTTAGCACTGTAAGTACGACAACGAAATACCTCTTTTCATTATTGTTGTTCCTATGGCAAGTTGATCATGCTGACCCTTTAACACATCCATCTTGTTTTGCAGTTAGACGTCATTGTAGGATCACACTGGGGCTAACATTAGCGGTGTCTGCAACTGTAATTTCTGCATTCTAAAATGTATTTTTCGCATTTTTGTTGGGTGGATTTCCTGCGAGGTATTTGTTGTGATTAATCTGCAACAGATTCCTGATGTCCTGCTGAAACTCATTCCTGGGACCAGCTGGATACGCCAGGTGTGTGTGTGTGTGTATGTGCGCGTGTGCGCGTGCTTACCGTATGTGTGTGTGTATATGCATGTGTGTGTGTGTGTGTGTGTGGATTCCTGCACTGGCTGGTTTGACTGCGGCTGCAGATCCAGAAGCTCTGTGTGCGTGCACGTGTGTGCGTGCACGTGTGTGTGTGTATTTGTGCGGCTGCAGACCGATAAGCTCTGTGTGCGTGCATGTGTGTGTGTGTGCACGTGTGTGTGTGTGTGTGTGAGTGCGTGCACGCCTGCAGATCCATAAGCTCTGTGTGCATGCACGTGTGTATGTGCACGTGTGTGTGTGTGTGTGTGTGCGCACGTGTGTGTGAGACTGTGTGTGTGTGAATGTGTGTGTGCAGGGCTGCAGATCCATAAGCTCTGTGTGCGTGCATGTGTGTGTGTGTGCACGTGTGTGTATGTGCACGTGTGTGTACGTGCACGCGTGTGTGTGTGCGTGCGCGCCTGCAGATCCATAAGCTGTGTGATTGACTGCTGTTGGCACAACAGCTGCCAGCGGCACAAGTGGCGCCTGACAAACGACGTTGGAGGTGGCGACGAGGGAAATTACCCTCGGCTCTGCGCATAGTCGTCCAGCAATCACTCCGCTCGCTTGTGTGTCTCTTTCAGGAGCCTTTTACTGCCTCACTCCATCACTGCCGAGCAGATAATACAGGCCAGACGCGACGAGGCGATGTGTGTGTGTGTGTGTGTGTGTGGGAGGGGAGGGGGGGTGGAATGTGCATATGAGTGTGGGCTTATTACAGCCATCACTTGTGGCGTTGCGTCACCTGAGATGTTTCCACTACAGAGAAAACATCCGGGCTTTAGAGTTGTTGCTACTGTCTGCATTCTGCAGTCGTACTTTTTCCTCCCCTGACGACGGCGGTGACTATGCGCAGCCACTGACAGCTTTTCGGTTTCTTCCGATGTAAATAACATTGGTTAGAAAATAATAACACATGTAGCTACCAACGTGAATTAGCATAGCATGGTTGATGAAAGCAAATGCGATCTGTCATAAACGTTGATGTTTTGTAGGGAATCCCATAGACATATTAAGGAAGCGGTAAGCGATTGTGAGCCAATACGCTCGTTTGTCAAATTCAGCTAATATCGCTTCACGGGCGGCTATATGGCTGCTCTGTGTGCATGGTGACAAAATAATCTGGTGTTTCTACACAGCCCTGGCTCTGTAAATGGGAACACAACAAACATAGTGGTGCAGACCGCACCACACAACAGCTTTTGCAGGAGCGCCCTAGATGGCACTGAAGGGGGTTGAGAGGTGTAGTGAACTGCACAGGCCAACAGTATGGCAAGGAGTGTTTGTTCTTAATTAACTTATATGTTATCTATCTTATTGGCCCGATCACACCGTGACGCGGTGCTAGAAACACGTCCCCAGCAAAACCATTGTTTTCCTAAGGTACAGCGTGACTAAGCGTTTCTTAGACGCGCATAAAAGTTTAAACCGTCTCGGTGTGATCGGGGAGGTGTTTTTGTTTTTTGTTTCAGCGTATCTGACTCCACCTTTAAATAGCACGGCCACCTACTTTAATTTCGCCTCTGCCCCGACTCAATTCCAGGATGTCTTACCCTAATGCCACTCAACTCGCTGTCGACAAGACGAGAAAGGGCCGGCGGACGCATTAGGGACATCCGTATGCACAGCCGCACGCTAACGCACCGGCAATAAATAAAAAGATAGTTAATTTGGAGTAAGAAATGAAGTGGCCTGTGGTTTAACACACTTTGTTTTCTCTTACACATTTAATTATTGTGAGGACAAACTAATCACCAAGCTCTCGCTGCTTAACTGAATTTGTATTACGTTTTAATTTACAGTGTGCCAGTCAGGTAGCAGTCATTATGTGAAGGCTAAAAACAGCACATCACATTGCATTCAAGTCGATTAATTGGAAAAGTCATCTGTGTGTGTGCGTGTGCATGCGTGTGTGAGAGAGAGTCAGAGAGAGCTTCCGGACTTCATGACAATACAACTGTCCTGTAAGCATTTTTATAAACTTGCTCTAGTGAGGCATAGCGAAAATAAATGTTTTATACTGTCCTATAGCTACGGTGACTTGTAATGCAGGAGACAATGCTCAGAGCTGCAAAGACACAAACCTGAGACTCCTTCAAACAGCTTATGTTTTGTTGCCAGACACACCCTGCCAAGCTGTTATTGGTCCACGGAGACAACCTAATGGTTTATGGAGGGGTAAGTGCATGTATAAAGGATGCATATTTACTGTACTGTTTGTAAGCAAGGTTCTTACTATGGGTTCTGCCTCAACTTTGAAAAGGAGATGAAGAAAAAAAAGAAAAAATAAGATAAGGTAAAAAAAATAAGGCAGAATTCTTACACAGGGTCAAGACACTCAGGTTAGTATACAGCTAATTCCTGTTGACTATATAATATACCTCCACACCTCCACATTAGCAGTTTGCCAGGAGTTATGTCCACTTTCCACTTATTTCCTGCTATACGCCAGCTATAAGCTGCAGCTTCAACCATGGATGAGTGCTGAATCCATTTAGGACATTCTTAAAATGCAGTGAAAATGGAAATTCCACAAAATGATGTGAGCTGTTTCAAATGAGGGAGTACAGAGGTTTGGGTGTAACGTGTGTACTCACAGAAGCACACAACTGATTACTAAACCCAATACAGGTGAGAGGACGGGGGAGGGGAAAGGCTGCCATGGCGCCCCGGCCGGTGATTAGCGCACCGACATGGCAGCACGCCGGCGAGAGGAAGGCCTGATCACACCCCTGGACCTGGATCTATTGTTCAGAGCTTTTTTTTTTTTTATAATTAATTACGAACATTTATACAAGAGAGGTAATATATGCATGTTAGCTGTGCCTTAATGGTCCATAATGCATTAGAGTTGAATGAGAGTATATTGAAATAATACAGATTAAATATGTATTACATTAGTACAACTGCATTGTCCGTTTTTCATCAGAAAACCCAAATTATGTTTTTATATTTATACTTTTTTTTTATCCTCACATGTTCACCTATTATGTAATTTGTGACACTTGACTTTGAGAAATGTATGAAGCCCCAAATGTAAACTTGTTGTAAGGTTGCATTGGCCAGAGTTTGTCCATAAGTCTCATATACTATATACCAAACCCCTGCATCATCACATTTGGAATAGGAATAATCGCTCTTTACTCAAACTGACTCATAGGGCCTATTTATAAATAAAATAAACACCACAGTGAACAGATTTACTTTGTATTTATTTGAGTAAACAAGCAATAGCAAAGCAGTCTTGACTGATTTTTAGACAGCACAAAATGCATTGGCGTATCGTTTTACTCTATAATAAGGCTCTTGGGAGCTTCTCATTAAAGGACTTGTCAGACATGTTAATATCAGCATGACCCACACATACATAGCTTCATGTTGGGTCCAGACTCATAGTACGTACGTCAGCGAGCGTAATGTAAAAGTGAGTGCAGCCAGACGGCAAATAGCGCACCCTGTGCCATCGCATTTTACGTTGGAGGTACTAAATTTGCGACTGATCGCGAAATCTGCATCCTTCCCGCTAATGTCCGTAAATTGCAGCGCTCGAAAGTAATGGAACAGCAGACGCTGAAAAAGAGACCGTTTAACGATTATGAAGTAGACCAATGTGTAGCCTATGTCAATATGTATCGTCAAACCTAAAGATAACAGGGTAACAACATAATTACACCCCAAAATAATTGTTTGGGTGATAAAATTCTAATTAAAGAAGTGAAATAAACATTTATTTTAACACCACACAAGCAATAAAATCGTTCAGCAGGTCTCTCCATGGCCTGTGTATTCGACTTGCTGAGGTTAACCTTGCCATTCCGCTCAGTGGGATAACACCTGCTTTTCAAAGGCGGAGAATTTTCACCGCAAAACCTACTTGCATCGCAGTTTTCATACATTCAGCGGAATAGACACAATCTCTCCTTAGGCGTGCAAGAAGAGATTGTTTACCTCCCATATGTTTGTGCGACACTCCCAATCTCCCCTCGACCCTCCCATGAATACATAATGTATGCATAAATAGGAAAGAGCAACTTGCGATCCTGTGTTTTTTCAGCAGGCAGAATTGCGTTTTAGCCATGTGCGTAAAAAAAAAAAAAATGTTTTTACCCGCAAAGGTTGACGAAATGACGCCTAAAAACGCTAACACGTTAGCCCATAATGTTTATTAATACATACAGCATGGAACCTCCAGGGTCCTCTGACACTTAATAAATATGGTTGGTTGGTACAGTTGGTCTTCTGGGCCAGAGACGGCGCTCATGGTTTTTTTATTTTATTAGTATTATTTTTTTATTTTTTTTATTGGTTATTCCACAGTTTTCCTAAATCTCAATTATAAACAATAGCCACAGAATCAATGGGATTGACTTCAACCCGATTTGCTCCGCTGCTTGTGGCAGCCAATTAAATTGAGTTAGCGCAGGCACAGAGATGTGGAGAGGACAGCACTCAGACAGCAGCACACATTAAACAACCACCATCAGCACGTCCTCCTCATCCCTACACCTCGCCATCGCCATAGCGACGACTTGACAAGGGGACAGAAATTCTATTAAGTTTCATCCAAGTGTGTGTTTATAAAATAAATGAACTGGTGAAGCAGTGACTGAGAATGGGATTTTTAGTTGACAAAAAAAAACGACATTATTTCCATATCTTAACCGCAGAACCGCAGACATTATAACACGTTATACATGTGTTAATATGTCTCCTATTAGAAAAGTACTAAACACAATTAAACATTGTGAAGACATGTTCTTTCTTTTTTTCCCATAAAAAACTGTTTTACATCATTAAACTTTTTTTTTATAAAATAAAAGCATAATGGATCAAAACTAAAACTAAAATCATATTAGAACAATAAACCCAGGATGTACAGCAACAGTGTACGTTTACGTCTCCCAGTTAAACCTCCCAACAGCACCGCTACAGCTCTCCATACTGTAGTGTATAATACTGTATAGGGCCCAGCCTGAAACAAGCTGAAGCATGCAAGTTTGAACGTGGGTGCTTTTCCTGGAAGAGCTAGAGTCAAAGTGTGGCCTATACTGGACCCTTGCCTGTTGACAGAATGTTCTGGGCTAAAGTAGTTGAGGTAACAGATGGACTGGCAACGTAATTCTGTAATATGTCCTCTTTACAAGATTTGACTGGTGATTTTAAAGATGCAGTTTTTATGTCATGGTGACCATAGAAATATTAGTTAATTTTAGATAGAGACCGTTAGGACAAAATAACTACCCCGGGGCGATACCAAGATGGCTGCCAAGCGTCCAGACATGCCTATAGCGACTTTGTCTACATACAGCACGGTAGCCACCATCCCCCGTCCTCTCTGAGGTCCCTTGTGTTACAGATCTTATGTGGTGACATTTGACAAAAACACGTTTGACAGCTCCTTCTCGTTTGATTAGAGAGTGATTACAGTGGCACACTGCTGTGTTGGGTGCAGCTGGGGAAAGAGCTCATTACACAATTCATGTAGTTTTATGTGTGATGTGCACTTTGCGAAGTTTCCAAGAAGTGGTTGGTGACAAGTCTTGTGTATGTACGTTACATTACTGTGTGTGTGTGTGTCTGTGTGTTTGTGTTTGTGTGTGTGAGAGAGAGAGAGAGAGACAATAAGAGTTACAAATATGATCTCTATAGCCACATAGACTGTTATTCCCTCCACGACATAGCATTTGACACAGACAGACAGACAGACAGACAGAAAGAGAGAGAGAGAGAGAGAGAGAGAGAGAGAGAGAGAGAGAGAGAGAGAGAGAAGTGCTGTATCTCTTTGTTTCTTTGTGCCTTTGACCACAGACAATGTGCACATAGGTTTGGATAATGAGAGAGCGCATGTGAGTGTCTTGAACAAGCAATAGAAAACAGTCTTGTTTGTTTAACTGTAGATGCACTTACATTTACGGCATTTACCAGACGCTTTTATCCAAAAGCGACTTACAAGGAGTATGTTTGTAAATTGTTGAACAGGTCATCCAGCTTTGTAGTAAGCAAACAACATTATGAATAATTGCAGAATCTTTTCATAATCTTCAAAATAATTTCTAATAGCCTAAACAATAAAGTGCTTATGCCTAAGAGCAGAAATTAAGGATTTCTTTTTTCTTTTATTATAATAGAAAGATGATAAAGGTAGCTAGAAAAGAAACTTGAGTTGGAGTAAGTGCTATGAACTGGAAAGGTCAATAGTTGAGGTATCAAGACAGATTATGAAGAGGTGTGTCTTGACTCTGTTGTTGAAGATGGGTAACGTTTTAGCTGTCCTGACTGTTGCCGGAGGTGCGTTCTAGCATTGAGGCACCAAGACGGAGAACACTCAAGACTGGGATGAGCGAGACCTCATAGCTTAGAATCGGAATAAAATTTGGCTAAAACCATGGACGAAGGACTCCACGAGCTGTCAGACACAGGTCTCCAGCCTAATCAGCGCTCATGTCAAAGTGTTGTTGTGTTTTTGCTGAGTTTCCATAGCAACAACCCCAACAGAAATGATTGTTGGTCACTTTCAGACATGTCCCAGAAGCGTCTTCTTCAGGGACGTGTTGGGGGCGCTCCATTGATGCTTTGGTGGTTCACTTGCATTGACAGGAGCTCCGTTACGGAGCCGGAACGTGACAGAGACGCGCCTGGTGAAAACTGGGGTTAGTTTGTAATGTGTTTGTGGCCCATTAAACATTACTTTTGCTCTGACATGCTGGTTCGCTAGTGTGCCATCTAGTGGCAGACAAGATCATATACATGCAGGTAAAGGTAAAATCACTTTTCACTATTTGTCTGTGGGTGGTGAACCATACACACACGCTCAGAGATCATCGTTCAAATTCATAATATGATATTTTTTTTCAAATTATTCAGTTATTCTTTTCTGCCTGAACTTCCGGCGCATTAAAACCTGTTGCTTTGGCAAGCATAAATTATTGGTTAAAAATGATTATTGCCATTCTAAAAAGCAACTTCAGACTCAAGTATAAGGAAATGTATTTGTGGTCTTTCTGTTTACTTTGTTCCCTCATGAAAAGTTATTTTAAAAAGCTGGAATCAGGAAAAAAAGAACACTCCAGTGTAACGACAATGGATGCTGCCCCGAAGCTGAATTACATCACTGAGCTCTACTCTGTTTGTAGGGGGAAAAAAACATGTTTTCATTTCATAGGTTAGGTTGGTGATATAAATGAATGTAAAATTACACTGGCCCAGAGCCATGGAAATGACAGAGTTACGCCAACGAAAGTTCAACATTTTCAGGCACATGGTTCATGGAGAGGCAAAACCTATGGCACAATAGTTCCCGGATGTGCTTGGTGGGCAGTTTGAATATAACTTATTTTTCGGGTAATTAGTAGTCAATAAATGCACCGATTTACATTTAAAATATAATTAAATAAGCTTAGGTATTTAGGCTAACTTCCAGGAACTACTTTGAAGCTCCATTGCGGTGAAAAAAAACGGTCCATTGGAGTGAACGGAGATGACGCAACTCTCTCTTTACATGGCTCTGCACTGGCCTAATTTAGTGCTGCACTACATTACAGACAGGCTGTCAGGGTGCATTGTGCAGATGCGTGTGTTAGCATGTGTGTGTGTGTGTGTGTGCACGCGTTTGTGCTCGTGTGCTTGTGTGTGTTTTCTAAGAAAGGCGAATCTGTGTCGCTTCAGTCTTGTTCCATCAAGGAGTGGTGTTAAGAAAAATGTTCTGTTCTTGTGAAAATGTTTGTTTATAAAAATTGTTCACCTCAGTTGCCCATCATTATATAGAGGTCACCCCTATCTCTTCTGTTTACACACACACACGGTAGACAAACATATAGTTAGTTAAGGTTATTTAAGGTGTGTGTGTAAAGCTTCATTCTGCCTCATTAATGCTTTCCAGATAGCAACGCTGTGAGAACATTAACCAGGATCCACTCTGTTGACCAGCGTTAACTCAATAGGCGATGGATTGTAATTGCTTGAATCTATTATCTGTGAAGAAGGACCACCGCTGCTCGCCGCTCGCCTTGTCCTTCAACTCAATTTAGCAACATTGAGGGGAGCTGCTTCTCCAGCACAACAACGCACTAGGCTTGATTAATCAAGTATTTCATGGAAATAATTTAGCCTAATGGTCCATTAGTAGCAACGTGACACACTGCCTTTCTCATGCTTCACTCATCCACCCACCCACCTCCCATGCTTGCTCTCGCTCATGTTGCCAACGAATATCTCTGTTCCCCTGTAGAGGGAACCAAAACACTTTAAGAAACTAAAGGGCGAAAACTTTCCATTTCAGTTTGATTGCTTTGGTCTGACCCATGCCAGACGAAGATATACAGCATGTTGTTGTAGATTGCATCTTATCTATAGAGAAAGGTGATCAGCCTTAAATACCAACACACTGGTTGTGACCATCGAAGATCTCTGGTCTGGTTGGTTCGTTGGTGGGTCCAAGCTTTGTGTGTGTGTGTGGTGTGTGCGTGTGTGTGTGCGTGTGTGTGCTTGAAATGTTTTGATGAATTTTTGACTGAAATTCTAAATATATTTTTTATTTTTTTAATTCAACACTGTTGTATGAGAACGGGAATTGGAAGGACAAGGGCACAAATGTCCACAAATGTCATTTAATGGAGAAAACTCTTCTCCTTCTTCTTCTAACTGATTGAAAAGGCTATGGTTGAAAGAACTCAAATATTTCCCTGGGAAGCAAATAAATTGGGCATATACTGTCAAATATTGCAATTCTGCACTGCACCTCAAGCTACTAGATAGAATAATGTATGTTGCATATGGCTGCATTGCTAGAAAAAGCCAAAGTGCACTAATATTTTTATTATCATTATATATTTTATGTATTTATTGATTGAAGTTTTTTTTAAATGTCTTAGCTTTTTTATATTTGTTGCAATCATCTTATTTCCTCTCTTGTAAATTGAATGTATACATTGCTCATAAACAAAGTACAAATCCTGTGTCCTTGTTTCCTTTAAACCTTGGTATTTCTACAAATGTCCCCATCTTATCAAGTGTGTGGCTGTTGAAGAGATCACAAAGATATTTGCAGACAGAAATGCCAGACCCAACAAGCTGTCAACATCCGAAGAGGACTTAAAGGTCACGACCTTCAGGGACAGAAGGAAGTCTTGCCTGACATCTGGCACCCAAGTATCAGACTCTCAGACTCTGACAAGAAGCTGTCTCGCAGGGCAGCGGACAGCTGCCTGCTAAAAAGCCACTCTAGCAGAAGAGACTCCAGTAAAGCCCCTATACATCAAGGAGATGCAAAGTCTAAATTGAAATTGATTGATAATCACAGCAGTATTTTTGGTACAGATGGAGAGAGTATTCAAAATATACCAAACTAAGGTGTATTCTCTTCCTTGTTAATCTGTCTCATCCCTCAATCTCTTACTTGCTAGTGTCCTTCCTTTTTTAAATTAGCTATTTAAATGGCCATTACATCAACACACGAGTAAGGCCTGTAACCCTGCGTTCACACCGCCGACGTGTTCAGCTCGCAAAGAGGCACGTTCCAATTAATTTCCAACGAACGCAAGCGCATCTCGGCGACGGGGCGGAGCTACTAATGTCACTGTTGACATATTTGAAACGCTCAAGTTCCTTGTCGCTGGCACGAAGACACGCCCGCCGAGCTGGCGGTTTTGACACTATAGAGGGCTTGGCGACAGCTCGTCAGTGACTGAGCGATTTGCGAGATGAAAACGTTGGCGGTGTGAATGCAGGGTAAGTAAGGACTGAGCTGAGTTTGTTTAACCCTATCCTTTTAATAAACCAAGAGCAAATTAGAATTGATGTGTAATTTGATCTCAGACATGAAGTGGCATTCCATTTTACGTATACCAAAGCACTCGTCCGTCCTCCACATGGACGACGTTGGATACACTTCAACTGATCGTTACCGCCCCTTGCTGTTCCGGAGGACCGCACAATGGGTCCAAGACCCTCTTAACACGGAAGGTAATACCTTCACATGATTGGGCCTGGAGCATGGAACAGACCAGGACTCTTGGGGCGTCCTGGGGCCTCCGGGGTCATCTTGAGGCCTTCTGGGGCTCGGTCCACGGCTCACTATATTGCAGATGACAAACATGGGCATTTTACAGGCAGGATTATATTGTGCTGGCAGGAGGCTGGAGGACGAGGAAGAATGCCAACTGCTCTGGAAACACACCAGGCTTGGAAAGGTACGCACGCACACGCGCACACAAACACAAATTCAAGCTTACACACATACACACTCACACACAATCACAAAAGAAAGGCAGACACCAGCAAACGTCGTTGCTGTAGTGTGTTTTATAAATGCCACTAACTGACACGAACCGTAAAGAAACACTGACGGTTTTGGCTTGTCAAAGATCTCACTTATGTCTGTGTGTGTGTGCACGTGAATGTGTCTCACACACACACACTTGCATGTGTGTGTGTGTGTTGTGTGCGTGACCCACCACTTGAGCAGAGTAAAGCTGGCATCTCATTATCACTGGGTGCTCTGCAATAGATAAGGAGGTTTGATAGGGGAAGGGGATGATCGCCCCCCCCCCGCACACACACACACAGTGGCTGGGCCCCCACTAAGTGGATTTCTACTGCGATCTGTTGTTTGTTTATTGGACTAGCTGTTGTTGTGTATCCACTCCGAGGAGGATACACATTATATTATTCATGGCAGGCAGGTCTGCTAATGGCCGCCGTGAATGATGGCCTCCATTTCTCCCCTGACAGAGAAGGTCGAGCTCCACACGACCACGTGTGTGTATGTGTGTGTGTGTGTGTTTGGCCAGAGCCAGGCTGCTCTGCTCACCTGAGACATGAGGCATAGGGTATGGGGTTGTGGAGGTTCAGAGGGAAGCGTTCTGGACCATTGGAGATGGGGATGGGACTGGGGGTTCCTCAGAGCCATGTAGAACTCCGTTCACTCCAATGGACCATTTTATTTGCAGCAATGGCGGATCGTAGAACCACAAATAAAGTTCCTGGAAGATAGCCACATAAATGCCCTTTAAACGATATTGTAAATGTAAATCGATGCATTTATTGACTACAAATTGCAGTTATGTATCTGTATTTATTGATTAAAATTGCCAACCAATCACCACCAAACTGGTTTGAGTCTACATGACTACATGAAAATATCTAACTTCTGTTTGGCGCGACTTGTTCTTCTACATGGCTCTGGTTTACCTGTAAATGGACATGTCTTTGCTCTCAGCTATCGCCATGGAAACAAACTTGGTAACACTTTAGACTAATCATTAAAAAAAAAAAAGTAATTAATGCATTTACCACATACTAATAGTAACTACCAGCATTGGGTAACTTGTTACATTAAAGGATTACTGACATTAAAAAGTAGCTTGTTACGTTATGTTACCTGGTCGAGAAAGTAACTTGTACTTTTGTGTTATAAATACAAATAAAAACCCCTTTGCAATACCGTGTGCATGACATGTTGGTTACATACAGTATACGGGTACTGTCGAAAGGGCGCTTATGTCTAGCCATCTTACTGTAGCAACATATTCTCATTCCCAACTCGTCAAAAATTACAGCTTGGTCAATTGCCTTTCTCGTCCATTTTCGAAGCGTTAGAAAGCCTTTAGATATTTGACTGGCAAGTATCGAATTAATTGATGAATGATTATGTTTGATAATAAGAATCGTGGGCTCAAGCACTTCCTAACCCAGAAAAGATGTATTTGTATATGTATCCAAAATCCTAATCCAAAACGTTTCGCTCCGCGGTGGCACCTCACACATAGAAACACATTGTAAAGCAAAACCAAGTGCTACGGCTTTGTTGACCGATATAAATGTTTGCCACTTTGTTTATGTTCCAATTTACGGAGCCAGGGCTGTGTACGGTACAGAGAATGGTAAGATAGCAAAAATGCAAAGAGATATTTGTTGAATTTGACAAAAAGTGTATTAGCTTAGCATTTAGCTTGCAATAGCAGACCTTTAACTCCCCAGAGAGAAATAATGGCAATGCAGGGTTCACTTCCCAGGTGGGACGGACCCCGGTTACACAATCGCCAAACTGTTTATGTTTATTGTAATGGTCAGCTTCCCTTCCCAGATGGTTGTGTGTAACAAACATACTGTACATAACATAATTTAGAGAATAACTGTATTTGGCATTAAAGTATTGGAATGTTTATTTATATTTCTATTTATTTTTTTAAGGCAAAACTGATGATGGCAGGTTTATTCAAGTGTGCTCCTATTTATGATGTTAAATTAGCCTGGTTAATACTATACCCAACTGTGTGATTGCTACTGTATACTGAGAATTAAAGCAATTAATTATTGAGTATTTTATATACTGTAATAAAATGAAAGGAAAATGGTGAGAGCCTTTGGTTCATAATAACCACCGAGCCAATCAAACATCCAATGTCTTTCTCGTTGTTGTTTTTGTTAGATTTATTGATTGCTGTTTGGACCAGCCTTCGCATCAATATGGTTCCACCACTGTTGCTGCAAAAAGGCAGCAGCGGCTCATTAAAGCTTTTATTTGAATTCCGTTCCACACACTGTGTTCCTGATTCCGACATTTAGCAGGAAAAAACCTCTGGTGTACAAAGTGTTTTATAATCCCACTGGTGAGGATTATAGGAACCAGGTACTACTTTATTAACAGAGAAGCATGGGTACTAGAGAGTCATATCAAATATTGTACATCCATAAAAATGTTCAGGGAAACATATTGCAGCAATATGTGAAATATCTTATCCCACAATTAATCATAATACTGACTGTAAATATTCTAATGCAAACACAGTTACTGTTCCTGACGGCAATGACGATCAATTCAAAGCTCTTCTCACCTAATAACTCCTAATACCAGTCAATGCTCAGTCAAACCCCAAATCACCATCACACACTAATGCCATTTCATCTGTGAGTTCTCCTCTTAAACAAGAAATCATGACAAAATCTGAGAGTCCATAGTTGTGTCAGCCCACTGTTGGAGATCACAGGAGGGGGGGGCGACATTATATTCCGTTATAAAAATCTATTGATTTATGGAGTTCATAATTTGCAGTGGCACTGAGAGGGAGAGACGTGCCTCATTCTGTCTTTCTGAGACTCACACTTTAATGAAGTCATTTATCTAGGATCTACGTGTAGTCCATGCACACACACGCGCACACACACGCACACAGCCTGGCCTAACAGGATGAGTCACAGCAGTGAGTGACCCCGTGCCTTTTGATATCCTTCATTACTGTTAATTACTCTCCTGTAATTTTAAGCACAAAGCTAAATCCAGAACGGTGCCACTCTGTGTGGACCCACTCACCTGTTGATCCCGACATAAATGGATTTCCGTTGCCCTTCAAAAGGCCACATGTGAAATTAAGATCTGAAGACGTAATGCTTCAGAAAGCGGGAGCTTCTTCTTCTGTTATCAGTCGGTGGGACTGTGGAGATGTCGCGGTAAAGTCAGATTGTTGTTGGGGCTGGGTAATCTTGGCTAGCTCATCTCTTTACCATATTCTTCACTGCAGAGTGTCTGCTCCATCAGGCAGCCGGCCACAAGCGGCCCACAAGTCTTTGTGCGATAAAATAAAAGGATGACTTCCGTAAATCTTTGTCACACATCTTGTAAACCTGGAGATCTCCAGGTCATGAATAATGCATGCCGCTCTAGTACGCTCCCCAGCTTGTTCGCATGACCTATAGCTACTATGATTATGCAGATTTAGTCAAATAAATAAATAATGTAATGTTATAAATGGCCGCTCGGGGCTGGGAGACTGCTGTGGATTTATCATATTGGTGGGGAGGAGAATTAGGCCTGTGTCTCCCCTCATTATTTTGATTAGAGGGTGTTTTTTTTGGTCTAGCAGGACTGATTACTACTGTACTGCGGTGGCTGTTGTGTGCACGGTCATTTACAATTTGATTATTCTCAGCTCCACAGCAGTCAGGCAGGACGGGGGAAAGCTAAAGGAGTGCAGCGATTATCTGGCCTTAAAGGCAGTCGTTCTTGAGAATGCTTGCTAACTTTGAGCTCAAATCAAAATTAACTCCCTCAGAAGCTTTGCCGTATATATTGAAACATATTGCTATTGTGGTTTTGTGCAGGTATGAATCACTTTCTTTGTATTGATATTTACCCGGTAGAAGAACCAGATATTTTTTTCAGAGCACAATAAACTTGTAGTATGCAAGGAGATATTTGGTGAATTTAACAATAGCTGTTTTAGTTTACAATTAGCTTACAATAGCTGACTGTACCTTTAAATTTGTCCTAGCTTCAATATTTAAACACATAACTGAAATAACAAAAAAACTATTACTATTTTCTATGTTAAGTTTAGCAGCAGTATTACTGTAGCTCTCACAGATACAAGGAATATCACTTTGTGTGAGTAAAATTTGATTTTAGATTTTTATTTTAGTTTTCCATAAATTGTGGTGGACCCTCGTTTGGCCAAAAATGCCAGGCCTACTTATTTGTCCCAGTCTATCCCTGCTCACAAAGTATTAGTGTTGGTCTGAGGTGCTGGTGCCTAATGTGACATCCAGTGAGAGACATAATCATTTACATGGACCTCTTTATTCAGATTGGAATCGTGTTAAAAAACCAAGTGAAAATGCTCCATATAAGCATTAAACGATAGAGGAATTCTCTGAATAATCGGTGCTCTGAAGGGGATTCACTGATGCATTGTGGGATTATTTACACTCAAAGTGAGTATGTTCATTGAAGACATAATGAAAAATGCTCCAAAAGCAAACAACAGGTTAATGATCAGAGGGGCACAAGGACTCTCCAGATAGGCCATGATGATAGCTTTTTAGTTTTGCCTTGACAGTCAAAGCAGTAATAGTCTTCAACCCGGAGTCGTAACTTCGGTTCAGCTCTTTCAGATGCTGAAGGCACACAGCTCCATTCCCTGTCCTATAAAACTATGCTGGAGAGTCGTGCTATCTGATACAGGGGCCGCATTTAAACCTGCTGTAATAACTGTGTCTAAATATACCGGCCGGGTAATAAACCTTCCCATCTCATCAATTATCACCATGTATTATGTGTTGCATGTAATTTGCTTTGTGGAGCTCCTTCTTCCTGCGCTATGTTCAAGCTAGCCTTACATTTACACTGACAACAGAATAGGGAGTCACCCTCGTTGCTGTTGCTGTTGTTGCTTGTTGCCTCTCTTACTTGTTGTCCATGTTAGTGTAGGTCAAGCTTGGTTATCTGGACGCTGATGTCTCTGAGTTAAGTCACCTTTGAATGTGGTCGTGCACATCGGTTAACCGTAACTCTAGCATTAGACTAGCCACTTAGATGTGAGAGACTCCCAGAACTTCCGGGAGAGTTTGGATGTCTGCGGTGCTAGCTACTTTCATTGGAAAAGAGTTAGCAACACTGGTGCAAGGTTCAGGAAGACTCCTCATGTATGTTGCGTAGCTAAGACCTATAACTAAGAAGCACTATGTCAACATTGAAAGACAGTAAGGTTATCAGAAGGCTAGTCTCAGCCACTTTTGTTTATAAGCACTACTTCACATAAGCGACTCATGTGTCTGATACACAGGCTCCTATATACTGTATGTATACATTTGGATACAGAATGTGTGTCCCCATTCTGATTTACATTTCTTAAACTCACAGCCTCAGACACTGTCAGCTTCCTAACTTCTGTCAGCAAAAACAAAGAACCATAGGAACAAGGGCCTTTGTGATTGGTTAATTCTTGGGAAATGAACAGTGTTCAGATGTTTGAGGTGACGACAGGACAGACAGACAGACAGTACAGACAGACAGACGGACAGTACAGACAGACAGACAGACGGACAGTACAGAAGTGAAGTACAGTGTTGAAACTGTTTTTAAAAGAACAAAGCATCTTCTCCAGTTGAAGTGCTAGCATACGTACAATATGTGCTGCGTTAGACCGTGTGGCCGAATAGCTAATCATTACTTTGTGCCAGTGTCCCTTTTTTCAATTGTTCCCAAAGGGGAGAGCGAGTATGCGGCCACATGCAGCTTCCTTTTGAAAAAGTGCTGCGTCCAGAGACTTCATTCAGAGCGCTCCACCGTTATTGTGTGACCCCTCAAAGCGCTTCTAGCTGAACAGCTCAGATTTTTTCAGCTAGAAGCGCCTTTCTGAAAAGTGTAGAGCTCCTTTTCCAGGCGACCAATCACACAGGGCGGGATGTACTCGTGGTTACCCCGGTAACCAAGAAAACAGAGGAGATTCGTTCACACTGAATGTTGCTGGTGTTTTTATCACAGCCCGCGTACGTAAAGTTGTTGTTAGCTGTTGTTAGCTATTGCTAGCTGCTGTTAGCTGTTGTTAGCTGTTGTTAGCGGACTCCAGCACCCAGCACATTTCTGCCAGAGAAAGAAAATGCAATATGGACACACAGCCCCAAACATACTTACCAGAAGTACCAATAATGTATCTACTGCTCCAGCCTACGTACTAATGCGTCAGGTTTGTAGCTAGAATTAACACAACCATGTACACAATGGAACCATGTGAATGACAATTTTGCTGCACGTTTCTGGTTGTTGGACAACTCTGATTGGCTGATACTGTTTGGTAGAAGGAGTCCGTGTTGGAGCTAAGCTGTCCCACATCTCCCTTTGCAGAGTTTTAGCAGAGAGATTGGGAACAGAGATGGTTCAACTGTTGTTGGACCTTAGAATTTTGTAGGTGGGGGGGTTTATGTGTACATTGAGTACAGTATATAACATTAATTTCCAAGTAGCTATGGTCAATAAGGACCAATCTGAGGCCACAAGGTTTGTTTTGGGGTAAATTCTTTGCGCTGCCTAGGTAAGCCTCCACAGCAAAACACCATTAGTGACCTGCCCACTTAGAAGACCAGAAGCATTCCATGTTGGTTGGTAGTTCAGTAGAGAGCATTATTAGGGCCTTGTGTGTATATGCTGCACAACAGCGAGCGCTGCGTAAAAGCGAGCACAGCCAGACAGCAGATTCTGTAGCGCACGCCGTGCCATCACATTTTACATTGTATGTACTAAACTTGTGGCCGATCACGTAATCAGCGCTTGGGACCGCCCTCTAAAGGTATAAACATGGCGACACAGCGAGTACCCTGTCTTCCAGGCCCACCTTTATCCATGCGTTGCGGAACCTGAAAGCATTGGAACAGCGCAATCGCAGAAAAAGGAAACAAAAGTTTAAAGATAAACAGGGGGCAGGATGGTCTAGTGGAAGGTTATGGGTTCAAACCCCGGTGATGACCTACCTGTACGCATCCTTGAGCAAAATTCCTAAACCCCTATCCCCTAACTGCTCCAGTGGTTGGTTGCACCTTGCATGGCAGCAATCACCATCGGTGCATGAATGTGTGTGTGACTGGGTGAATGTCAGGCAAAAGTACTGTAAAGCGCTTTGGATAAAAGCGCTATATAAATGCGCCCATTTACCATTTACCATAAAAAAAGATGAATAGAAGATAAATAAATAAATACTTCTAGTCTATATGTATCATCAAACCTATAGAGATAACAGGGGCGTTATTCTACCCCAAAAGTATTTTGCTTGGGTGACTGTACTATTTTAATTAATGTAATGGAAGAAACATTTATTTTAACAGAGCACAAGCGATCATGTCCTCTCAGCACGTCTCTTTATGTTTTGCTGTTGCTTGCTTCCCCTGTTCAAAGAAACACGGGATAGCACCTGCTTTTCAGAGGCAGAGAATTTTCACAGCAAAAACCGACGCACTTTCCATTGAAGTTATTATACATTCAACAGAATAGGTCATCACTCTCTCCTTGCGTATCTCCTGACATTTGTTTGCGCAACACTCCCAATTTCCCCACGACCCTCCCATGAATCCATATGCATGAAGAGGAAAGTGTAACCTGCGATCCTGTGTTCCTCCAGCAGGCACAATAGCATTTTATCCACGTGAGCGCTGGTCATACATACAATGCCAAATACAAATTGCGACTAAATTGTGCGTTAAAACGGGCCCTAACACGTTAGTACATGAGGCCCATAGAGTCATATTTCATCCCAATCATACCTTCAAATCCACGTTGTGATTGATGCTCAGTACGGTGTCCTGAAGCGCTCACTTTTAGGAGGCACATAAAACTCGCTTTTGTGACTTTTTCTTATACCCGCTCACACCCACCCTAATCGCCCAGTGCTTTCTTCCTGAACCCCCCTTCATCCAACCCCCACCACATTCTGTTCTGTAGCCCTGAACCGGAGACTCGCAGGTTAATGGTGTTGTCCCCGGGGCCCAGAGAGGGAGACTACAGGGGAGGGGTACGCCCTTCGCTGCCTCGTCCTCTTCTTTTTCTTCTTCAGTTCTTTCTGTGTGTTAGCGCCGCATGGGTGGACCTGAGTGACATGAGTAATTACAGGCCCAGGCTGGGGAGATCACTCTCAGAACAGACCCTGGCCTACACACACACACACACGCGCGCACGTGCACGTGCTCACACATGCTGACTACACATATATACACATATAAACACACATGCCGACACACACACATGTGCACACACACACACGTGCGCGCACACACACACAAGCGCGCACACATGCCGAGCACAGACATACACTTATATGCACACACATGCAGACACACACATAAACACACACACAAAATATATCCCACACGCCTTATGGACCTCTTTCACTCGTCACACACACACACACACACACACACACACACACACACACACAGAGATACAATCCTCATCTCCGTCAGTTCGTCCCGCCTTTCCACTCTGACTCAAAGCAAACAGGATGGGAAACCAATTAACAGAAGCGATAATAGGCATGTTATATTGCCAATGATTAATGTGCTCTCTCAGCACCTTTCCTGTCTAATCGCTATTCATATTGAGCGTCTCTCTAGCACGCCGCTAACCAACCGCTCTGTTTGGCAACACATTTCTGAGGGGCCTGTCTCATTTCACAAAGCAAACACGCAAGCACACACACACACACACACGCACACACACACACACACACACACACACAACATTTCCAAAGACACACAAAACACAAATAGACACAAACTCACAGAAATGCACAGCCATGCCAAAGTATCCACACACAAACTAGGAAATGCACACAGCCAGTCATCCATGCAGTTAACCAAACACACACACACGCACACACACAGAGCACACTGTGAATCCAAACACCAGCCAGGTTCCACAGTTGCAACTGTTTACTTCCACAAGCCTCCTGACTCTCACACTGTGTGTGTGTGTGTGTGTGTGTGTGTCTCGGTGAGTGTTTCTGTTGCATTATGAAGTATTGATTACCTGCGCTCTGGGGAAAATTGTCCTATGCGGCCCATATCGGTTATGAGACATAACTGGTCATCAGGAAGATGGCCAAGAGGCCATAGGCCGCTGACCGGCATGGTTTCCAAGCCATCAACAAGCTGTCCCATCCCTGCCTAGATATCGTATAGGGAAGGGGGGCGGTCTGGCATTCTGACCGGGTCTTTACTGGGGGCTCCTGGCTTCGTGGAACACCAACTCTCCTGAGTCGCAGAGCATTTCTTTCCAGCTAGATTTAGTGTCCAAGTCCGAAGGTTCTGTAATGTGGTCATTATTGCAGCCTGTTAGGCAACTCACATTAACTTAACTTAATTACTTTAAGTACAAGGGTTTAGGATCAGGTTCAGGTCACAGTAAGAACAAATAGGAGTAGGTGCAGATTGGGTCCAATGTTTTGTATCCGTGAAGACCTCTAGTTTGAAGCCGGTAAGGGATACAATACGTTAAATGTATAGTAGAGTTAGGGTTGTCAAATTCACCAAATATCTCATTGCAGTTTGTGCTTATGGGCATGCTGACAAAATAATCTGGTTTTTCTACACAGTCTTGGCTCCGTAAATAGGAGCACAAACAAAGTTTTTCATTTTAAGTTTCACAATGCTTTTCGATGTGTGGGGCGGAGCTTCTGAGGAAGCACCCTATGGCATTGAGCGGTGTTTTGTTTTGATTTGAGTTTGTTCGGAAGAATGACTTACTACACCTTTAAGCACAAGCACAGGAGCAGGTATTGGGAACAGGTGGAATATGGGACTTTTCGGACCACTTGACTATCCTGCCCCCTGGATCACATCCGACGAAGTACAATTTGTGACGCATTGGTACTCATTTCCAGTGAATCACAGCGGCTAGGTATACAAAGCCCCCCCCCCCCCAACAGCCTTGATTTCCTTTGTCATTCTGTCACCAGGTTCTGTTTCTAAAACGTCAAGATGACAGCTCGAAACTTTCTTTTGTGCCGGCCTTTAATAGCTCTAATAGCACGTTATTTGAATTTAAATAGTGTTTCAAAGTATTATATCAATAACTGTCACGCGTTGTCATCCCTTCTGCTTCCGCTCTATTCATTTGGGTTTTGCTAGGTGAGCGCTAATGAGAGCTAATGGTCTGTCCAGATGAGTGAGCTGTCTCTCTGCACGCAGACAGACAGCACAGACCTGTCTGCCTATGCTGTGCGACATGTCCCGATTGTCTTCCCATAGAGAGAGAAGCTAGAGTGGACGGAATGTGGCGAAGCGCGGGGCAATCAGGACAGCTAAGTGTGCATCTTTTCTTTGCACTTGTGTGAAATCGGCACCGAACAAAATAATGTAATTCATGCGCCAATGGTGCTGAGATCAATATCGCCTCCTTCAGAGAAGGGTCTGCTGCCTCTATTGAGCTGCAGGCCCCCCTTTCAGCTGTAATTTACTTCCTCTATATACAAGTACCCTAATGGAAAGTTTTCACAGTGTTTATTGTAGAAATCTCCAGCTCAGAATACAGCCTCACCTTGTAAAATCACTTCAGATGTACCTACCCAAACAAGTCTAAAGTTACAGTATGAATAGCACAAAAGATAACAGCTAGCACTGAGCGAGAGAGAGAAGGGAGATAGAGAGAGAGGCAGGGGGGGAGAGAGAGAGCGAGAGAGAGAGAGAGACAAATACATAAGAAATATCGCCCGCCCATTAGAAGATTGACTGGGAGAGAATAAAACACATTATGTTGGACATATGAGAATGTTTTTTCGTCGTTCAGACAAAAGCAATCTATCCTGTCCGTCACACTGGGTCCACGTAGGAGGGAAATAAAACAGGCATCTGGCTGCGGCAACAATTAATGTCTGAGGCAACCGACGCTCTCAACCTCCTGTAATAGTTGGCATGTGGAGAGAATCTCAGCAGATATTACACAAGAATTCATTAGTGTTCCATGTTCTTCATGCTTGTCCCCAGAAAGCTATTATGCTCAGAGCCCGAGCTAGAGAACAAAGCAGAAAGACTTGTTCCCTCCAGCGGAGCAATCAGGTGTATATGGATGCATTGTCGGTTTTACCCCTGAGCAATATGCCTGGAACCCGATGTTTGTTGCAGGTCATGGCATTTGGTTGACACAGAGGGCTGTTGAAGCATAATGTTTGGAAGGGTGACGTATTTCACTGGTAATGTGGTTGTGACCCAACACAGTGGAAACTTGTATGTAGTATTATAATAAACGTCAGTGACGTAAGGTCCACAGTTTGTTTGGTTTCAGATCCAAATATGAATGGGAAGAATACATTTGTTTAGAATCACCATCGTTCAATGAACAGAAAACAAATGTTTTCTATTTCTTGGAGAAAAGTCGTTATTTCCAGCGCGTTGCAGAAGACGTTGCATGGGCGCACCACGCTAACAGACATCGCTGTCCATCATCTTTAAACAGCCAATCAGCCGGCTCCAGTCAGACAGGGGCGACGCCCCAGAGGGTTGTAGCGACAGATGGAGTGGCGCAACACAAAACAAACTGCTCAGAAAGACAGTCATCTCTAGCAGCATGTTGGACGTTTACCAGCATGAAGGAGCGCAGAGCTCCACCAAAGCCCATATGGTGTGCAACTAGACCTGCATGTGTGAGTGAGTGTGTGTGTGGAGGTGGATGGAGGTGCGAAAAACAGTTCTGGTGGTAACACTTTAAAGGTAACATGCATTTGGTAG